>APFE030466391.1:49420-81586 GCA_000404065.3 Pinus taeda | reverse complement strand
TATATAATTTATATATGTATATAATAATTATAATAAAATTGATAAATAAAAGAATTAGTAAAATTTGGGTCCCTCCCTTTGGGCCTGGTCAAACCTAGAAGTTATGGGTCTTTTAACGGTTATTCAGGAAAATTTAGCTGTTGGAATGGCCTGTTGTCCCTATTTCACTAATCATTCAGATTGGATCTTCAACTTGTCTTGACGATGATGAACCACACGGGTTGGTTCGAAATGAGTGGACAAATGATTTTTTATGTGATTTTGCCGAAATTATTCTCATAAATAAACTTAACATTTACAATTATTTCCTTACAATTACGTGTGGATAAATTTTTCCCTCAACTGTCACTAAAACCTTGAACGATATTTTTTTTATCATCTTAAAATCTTTAATACATCCGCAAATTATATATTACAAACCCAAATAAATTATAATCATTAATACATTGAATCATCATTTTCACACATTTTGCATAATACATGGCCTATGCGATTTCCACTCGTGGAAAGTATGTGTTGCAACGTATTGGACTCACATTAGTGAAGAAAAAACCATGCCCAATAGAAGAAATAAGGAGGCACTTTGCTCAAGTTTCATAAAGCGACTTGACTAAAAGAAGAATGGAGAACGCGATTACAATGTCATGCTTCAGCATCATGTCATTAATTTCTTTTGTTTCTCGGTGAACAATTGATTAATAGAATTTATTGGAAAAGGAGTATAAAGAACGTGATTCCTTGAGTTTGATGCTTCAGCGACACGTCAGGTTGTTCTTTCTTTATCATTTAAGACACTATAATCTCTGATGTATTCCTAGCACGTTTGATTATTAGTGAATATGCTTTGAATTTTTAATATTTAAAAAAATACATGCTACGATATTTTATTTTTACGATTTAAAAATCTATGTAACAATACATAGAATATATTTTTTCTTTGTCATGTTTCAAACGTCTAGATACCTTGTGCAGTGGAAACTAGGTTGCTACTTTTCAGGAAACACATAAACCATTTAGGTTTGCGTCTTGATCTTTTACTATTTGTGAACTTTTTGATATAACCTGCTGACGAGGTTACGATAAGGACAATGGTTCGACGTGGACTCGTGGCTAGCAACTTCCACCATCGTTTTATTTATGGTTTTCATTTCATGATAACATAGGCAATGGAAAGTTGTTTTATAATTTAAAGAAGCACATAAGTCAGTCAGCTTTTCAGGTTGAGATTATTCTATTTCTCGAAACTTTGATGCGACCTGGCCACTAGGTTATAATGAGGACAATACTTTGACGTAGATCGATGTGGCCTAGCAGCCTTCACTATTGTTTTATTTACTGCCTTCTTTAAAACTTATTATAATATTTCTGCTGCATAATATTTTTATACTAAATCCGAGAATGGGACAATAGTTAGTGGTGTAATGACCTGGTAAATTGTCATGTGGTAGTTGGATTGTCATAATTATAAAATAGAAAATTTGAATAAAGCATCCTTGGGTCGAAGTAAGACATTATTTTAAATTAAATTTGTTAGAGTAAGGTTAAATTTCAATGTTTGGTAACACGTTAAAGTTAAATTAAATTTGTCGCAATGAGCATTAATATTAGTGTTATAGTTATTATGGGATGACACATTTATTCCGCTTAAAGTAGTGGCTCAGAAGTAAACATCATGCCTTGTGGACCGTTTTTGGATATGTGTCACTAGTTAAACCCACCACTAAAGATCAAAAACCAACTACCAGACACCAGCTAACACGTAACGTACTGCTAACCTTGAATTCTTTTAAATCCTATTCCATGTAAATCAAGGAACACCAGTCAGCTTGTGATATATTATTTTATGAGAGGTCCTTTTTCTTTACTAGATTTAGAAGTTGTTCAATTCTAAAGCAATGGCCATCTGATATAAGAAGGGATTGACCGCACTGGAGTAACCACATCAAATGCACTAAGCCATTTTAGACATTGGCCTCACTAAGTCGTTCATTAGATACATTATTCGTTAGCCCATCCCTAGCCTGCACTCTCACCTGGCTCAAGCCTCATATTATCGCAACAATGTTTACTAAGATTCATCCACACCAACCAGAATTCAGTGGGCATGTTGTGACCGACAAAAAGTTATGCAACGTTTCCTCCACAACGCTAACAGTGTGGAGGAAATCTCTCGTTTTCGGCTGCAATGGTTTTACGGTATTCGATTCCACCGGGAACGTTGTGTTTAGGGTGGACAATTATCCTTCAGATCCTAAGGACGAAGTTGTTCTAATGGACACTGCGGGAATGGCCCTCCTCACAATGCGACGCAAGGTATATAAAATCTCTCTAGTGTTTTTTTTCTCCATAGTTTTCCATTTATGTAACTAAGAATAACTAAATTTCTGCAACCTTTGAAAGATCAATGAATTGTATTGTATGTGAAACAGAGGTTCAGTCTGCAGCGTCAATGGCAAGGATTCTTAGGAGATTTCTTGGTCGCCCGAAAACCATTATTCGTCATGAGAAGGGCATCGTCTCTGCTGATACCCACAAAGTCTTTAGCAAAGGTCTATATGTGTTCTTCGACTGAAAGAAACCGGAGCAAGGCACACTGTAACTACCGTGTTGAAGGATGTTATGGCAAGCGTTCCTTCACCCTTCTCAACCGTTTTAACGAAGTCGTTGCAGAGGTTTGTTCACGGTTAACTTATGGTCGCATGTCTAGTTTAGCTCGTATATTCCTACCAAGAAATTTTGGACATCAAATTCTGAAAGTATCCATTGTTGTATTGCAGGTGAAGCCAAAGCAGGTGAGATCAGAGATAACGCTAGGAGTAGATGTGTTTAATCTGACGGTGAGCCCAGGCTATGATCAAGCTTTCGTTATGGGGTTGATTATCGTTCTCGATCGAAGCATGCCACAGTGACAGATAGCGCATCGATTCCCTGGAAGGGCAGACAAAGAGAGCAGGTCATTTGTTTTACAGTTTCCTGCTCTTGGCCATGAAATGAAGAAGCCTGACACGGATGGCATCGTAATGAGGTGTCTCTCCGCTTCACTTCATTCATTCATTGCTATACAATGGAATGTTTAGCGGGTATGAAACTGCCTGGTTAGGGTTCTAACCGTGCTCAATAGTGTTATGTTTTCAGAACGATAAGATCTGGTCCTTGGACCTCCCATGATAGCTAAAACCTTTCGAAGATTTTAGATATTACATTCTTAGTCGAAGAAGAACGGAAGGGATATTGCTTCTTGCCATTCACTGAATTTGAGGTTGGTGGGTTCTATGTGGTATGGTCTATAGCCCAAATTCAAACCAATGTCGATATTGTAGGAGGTGTACACATGTTTTAATTCTCTTTTCAACAAACTTCAAGGTTTCTTTCCAAGGCCTTTCAGGCATGGCCAAGTAATAATCAGAACGAACTCCAACTACGTGTTGAAGATTTACAGACTTCCATGGAGTTGGAATGATGCTTTAATCATGTAATTTATGTTTTTGATATACAAGTTCCCTGTATGTATGCATACTTTTATAAAGCTCTATGGCAAGTTCTTCAAATAACGATGTTGTAAGACAACATCATATCGTCGTTCCATCCATCGTGACTCTAAAACTATGAAAAATGAAATATGAATCAACGTGGCAAATCTTAATTCGTTCTATGACCAGCCTGCTAGTCCACAACATACATAACTCACAAGGGATTCATACTCAGAGACTTAGACAACGAAAGCAAAGAATAATTCACAAAGACAGTCAAATGGAGACACAACAAATTATTCAATCAAAAACAGCGGAATAGATAAAACAATCACTAGAAAGAAATCACTTTGCATTACATAACAGCCTTAGGCCTTGGCTTGCTTTCCTTGGCCAGAGAAATTACAAATTTATAGAGGCAGCAGAAGGATCTAGAATCCTGTGTGTGATTCAGATGGAGATCTGGAATGATCTAGAAACCACTGGCGGTGTAGGAGGATCTAGAATCCTGGAGATCTAGAAAAATTTAATCTAGAAGGATCCAGAATATTGCATGAATTTGGCTTCACACTTAACATTCTCCCACTTGAAGCCAAGTAAGAGTCATCAAGTCACACCGAGTCCTACCATGCCTCTACATAAATCATGTGTATTTTGTGGTAGAATCTTAGTGATCATATCAGCAGGGTTCCTATCTGTGTGGATATTTTCCAAGGATAATTGTTCTTCCTCCAACACATGATAGATCCAATGGTATATTAATTCAATGTGCTTGGTTTTTGAATGAAATGCTGGGTTTTTCACCAAGTGAATGGCACTCTCATTATCACAATATAACACATACTTGTCTTGCTTTATTCCTATCTCTCCTAAGAATCGCTGCATCCACAACATCTATTTACAAGCTTCTGTTGCAGCCATGTACTATGCTTCTGTTGTAGAGAGGGCTACTATTCTTTGTAGCCTTGACACCCAAGATACTATTGCACCTACAAATGTATACAAATAACCTATAGTGGACTTTTTGGTATCCATATCTCCAGCCATATCCACATCTGTAAATCGTTCAAGCACAGTCTCATCATGACCAAAACATAAACAATAATGACTAGTACCCTTGAGATACCTTAAAATCCATTTTCCTGCTTGTCAATGTTGTTTGCCTGGATTGGTAAGGAACCTGCTCAATACTCCCACTAAATATGCAATGCCTGGTCGTGTGCATACCATGGCATACATTAAGCTGCCAACTACTGAAGCATAAGGAATCTTTCTCATCTCTTCTTTCTCCTTGTCATCACTAGGACAATTCAGTACTCAGCTTGAAGTGGGCTGCAAGGAGTGTACCAACTAGCTTGGTATCCTTCATATTAAACCTGTCAAGCACCTTCTTGATATATTTTTCTTGTGACAATCACAACCTTTTATTTTCCCTGTCACGCATAATCCGCATGCCCAATATCTGTTGTGTTGATCCCAAATCCTTCATTGTAAATTTGCTACCCAAATCTTTCTTCAACCTATTGATATTATTCTTATCATGCCCAACAATCAACATGTCATCCACATATAACAATAATACGATATACTTTCCTTGATCATACCTCTTGATATAGACACAATGGTCAGCTTTCAACCTCTGAAAACCATGTTCCAACATGAATGACTCAAATTTCTTGTACCATTGTCGAGGTGTCTGTTTCAACCCATAGAGACTCTTCTTCAACCTACAAACAAGGCCTTCTTTGCCTTTTTCTATGAAGCCTTCTGGCTGCTCTATATAAATTTCTTCCTCCAATTCACCATGAAGGAAAGCAATTTTTACATCTAACTGTTTACATTCTAAGTCTAAAGCAACAACTAGACCAAGAATGACTCTAATGGATGACATTTTAAGAACAGGTGAGAAAATTTCAATGAAGTCAATACCTTCTTTTTGGGCAAAACCTTTCACCACCAGTCTTGCTTTATACCTCTCCTTCTTTTCATCACCTTCATGCTTAATCATGTACACCCATTTGTGTTGTAGAGCCTTTCTACCTTTTGGGAGGTTTACCAACTCCCAAGTTTTATTTTCCTGCAAAGAGTTCATTTCTTCTTCCATTGCTTTCTTCCATTCTTTACTGTGCTCGACTTTACAAGCTTCTTGAAAACAATTAGATTTACCTTCATAAGTCAAAAAAATATAGTTTCAAGGAGGATACCTTTGTAAAGGCTTATGAGGCCTAGAGGATATGTGAACCAACTATGGTGGTGCATTATCAGGTTGAATCTCCCGTAAAGGTTCTTGCAAGATTCCTTTTTCTTGTTGTTCATTATTTTCCACTTGTTGTTCTTCATGCTCTTGAATTTGTTGTTCATTTCCTTGTATTGGTGGTATGTTTTCCTGCTGCTCCTCAAACCTGTCAATAACCTTCTTGACCTCCAACTCACCTACAGTCCTTTTGAACATTTCTGACTCATCAAATATAACATCCCTGCTTCTAATAATTTTATGTTTGACTGGATCCCATAGACGATAACCAAGATCTTCATCCGGATATCCCAAAAAAATGCATTTCATAAATTTATCATCTAGCTTAATTCTATTTTCTTTGGGAATGTGTATGAATGCTTCACATCCAAAGATTTTCAAGTGAGAATAATTCAAATTCTTACCAGTCCAACTTCTTCGGGGATACCGCAATCCAAGGATATAGTTGGAGATCTATTTATGAGGTAGCAAGCGGTCCCGACTGCTTCAGCCCAAAAATTCTTCTCCAAAACAGAATTGGACAATATACTTCGCACCTTTTCCATAATGGTGTAATTCATCCTTTCTGCGACACCATTTTGTTGAGGAGTACCAGGCACAGTCTTCTCATGCTTTATGCCAAACCTATTACAATATTCATTAAATGAATTTGAGCAATATTCTCCAGCATTATCTGTTCTTAAACACTTCAGCAATTTGTTAGTTTCTCTTTTAATAGCAACATGGAACTTTTGAAATATTCCAAAGACTTCACTTTTATTTTTCATAGGATATGCCCAAACTTTCCTGGATGCATCATCTATGAATGTTACAAAATATGATGCTCCTCCTAATGATTTGATGTTAACAGGCCCAAACACATTTGAGTGTACCAATTCTAACACATTTTTCTTTCTGTCATGGCTACCTCTAAGGAATGAAACCCTTCTTTGTCTACCATATATACAATGCTCACAAAGATCAAGATAGTAGGATTTCAAACCTGGAAATAAATTTTTACCAACAAGGATTTTTAAGCCCTTCTCGCTCATGTGACCCAAATGCTTATGCCACAGATCTGCTGAATTTCCTTCTTTTGTGACAACGACCAAATCTAATTTTCTTATCAGTCTCTTCAATGTGTATAATGTTCTTGTCTTGGGTCCTTTGGCCACAACCAATGCATCTTTGCTAATTTTCCAACCTCCTTTTCCAAATCTTGTCGAATAGCCTTCATCATCCAGTCGTCCCATAGAGATTAAACTTATGCGCATTTCTGGTACATGCTTGACCTGTTTCAACAATATATCTTATCCATATTTCATCTTGATCTGGACATCTCCCACTCCAACAATACTGCAAAAATGATTATTCCCAAAATGCACTCTACCATAATCATCGGGATTATATGAAACAAAACTATCTTTGCATGGGGTTACATGGTGAGATGCCCCAGAGTCAAGGATCCAATCAGAGCTACTGCTAGATGTATATACACATGCATCCTCTACTGAAACAGTAAACAACACATCACCATCTGTGGCTACAACAGTAGTCTCACCTTCATTTGTGTTGGATGACTCGTTATTTGTACTAGACAGTGTCTGATCATTTTGCCCATTCTTCTAGAATCAACATTCTTTCTTCATGTGTTCGAGTTTGCCATGATGAAAGAAGATGACCCTTCCTCTCCTTGATTTTGATTGGCCTCTTGATCTTGATTTCCCTCGCTAGCCTCGATCCATTCTCCTACCACGATCAACGAGAGCTAGAGCCTCTCCTCCCTAGTTTTCTGCAATTGACTTGCGTCGCAACTCCTCATTCATTAAACTGCTGCTGACATCATCAAACTTCAGGGTCCTTTTAGTTGTTGAAGTGCTCATAGCTACAATTAAATTTTCCCAGTTGTCTGGCATAGAACACATTAGCAAAATAGTTCTAATTTCATCATCTAAAATGATTTTAATAGAGGCAAGTTGATTAGTAATAATAGTAAATGCATTCAAGTGCTTAGCAACTGAAACACCCTCCTTCATTTTGAGATTATAAAGCTTCTTCATCAAGAACACTTTGTTTTATGTTGTGTTCTTTTCATATAGATCATGGAGCTTCTTCCATAATCCTTCTGTTGTCTTTTCTCTAGACACATTGAAATAAAAATTCTTTGCTAAATATTGGCGGATTGTTGCAATCGCCTTTCTATCTAGCTTATTCCACTCTTCATTTGTCATCGATGAGGGTTTCTTTGTTGTGCCCTCAATCGGAAAATATTGATCCTTTAAAATTAGTATATCTTCCATCTGTGATTTCCATAGGACAAAATTAGCCTCGTTCAACTTCTCCATATCTTTAATTGTTGTCTCCATTTTCAATCAAATTCATGCCCCAAAACACAAAAAACTCCACTTAAAAATAAAACTTTAATTATTACTCTTTAAAATTTAGTAATAATTACCTTCCTCCTTTTAAAATAACCTTTTCGAAATCTCTGCTCCATTTAAAATATACTTTTCAAAATTACAACATATAATTATATATGTTTCATAATAAATATAGAAACATATATAATGTTTTAACCTTTTCACATTTCTCACATACATATGTTGGTTTGTGAAAAAAAATTGACGTATACATTCAAGCTTGATAAAAAACAAAACTTACTAACACCATGTTTCAACACCAATCTCCACGGATCTCCACTTTTCGAACTCCAGCAACACGTTTCAACATAGGTCCACGACCTTGTTTTTCTTGCAGCAACTGTCTTTTAGTTCCAGCATTCCTCATCTATTTCCTGGAGAGATCCTTCAACAGCTCCAGGGGTAGCAACCAAAGTTTTAAAGAACGTTGCCAAAGTAAGGTGATGACACTAAGTAACTTGCACAGTGGATATTCGACCCTAGCTCTGATGCCAGTTGTTAGTCCAGAGCATACATAACTCACAACAGATTAATATTCATAGACTTAGACAACAAAAGCAAAGAATAATTCATAAAGACAGACAAATGGAGACACAACAAGATTACTCAATCAGAAACAACGGAATAGATAAAACAATCACTCGTAAGAAATCACTTTGCATTACATAATAGGCTTGGGCCTTGGCTTGCTTTCCTTGGCCAGAGAAATTACAAATTTATAGAGGTAGAAGAAGGATTAGAATCTTGTGTGTGATTCAGATGGAAATCTGAAATGATCTAGAAACCACTGGTGGTGTAGGAGGATCTAGAATCCTGGAGATCTAGAAAAATCTAATCTAAAAAAATCTAAAACATTGCATGAATTTAGATTTACACTTAACACAACCAATGCAAAAGAATTTCCAACCATAATTCAATGCATCTAAATATTTAGAATGCCATGACGAGTAACCAAGGTAAGCATAATGCTTGATTTGATTAATAACGCTAATATCTAGTTCCCATGTGGAGCTTTCTGTTGATGTTAATGTGAGTGGACGACCATGATTCATCAACTTACAATATGATACATGCGCGAAAAAAACTTGAACGGTCATGCACTTATGTTCAGTGGAGCGTGTCACATGTAATCACTTTGCATTACATAACAGGCTTGGGCCTTGGCTTGCTTTCCTTGGCTAGAGAAATCACAAATTTATAGAGGCAGAAGTCAAGACTGCATAAAGTATTCCACCACTATAAATTCACTTATCAATTTCATTTATCTCACACTAGCATATAAGAAGTGATTTAAATTATATTATTTTTTACATGGTGTAATCTTCCAATGACGCTATGATTCTACACATGGAAATTTTAATTGAATTTTAATAATTATTTTTTAAAAATTATATAAAATTAATTTATAATTATATAAAAAATAATTAATTATATATATAAAAAAATAAGTTAAAATTTTATTTAAAAAATGCATTAATTACTTTATATGTTATATAAAAATTCCTCGATTTGAATATATATTCTACAAAAACGAAATTTTTAAATTCAAATTTTAAATAATAGATTTTCTTTATAAATATTTATTAAATTTAAATTTATATTATATAAAAAAATCATGAATTCAAACATATAAAAATACATTGTTCATAAAATTTAAAATTTTATATAAAAAATGTTAATTACTTTATGTGATATAATAATAAGTTTGGAAGATTAACTCAAAAATCCTATTTAAAATATTCAACTACTTAACTTCACTTATTAATTTTTATTAGTTCAAATAATTTTTTTTATTAAAAATTAATTTTATATATATAATATATACAAAGTTGGTAGTGGTCAGGCCTACATTATGATTATGTCAAGAATAATATCTAAACTATGGCGGGGAATTGAATTGACTTCATCTAGGAGGTCATAACATCACACCCAATCACCATATATTCAAGACCCCATGGACAAATTATATTCCATTTTACATAATACATGCCATTCAAAAACTATTGAAGTTTTATAAAAATGAAAAAATAATATATTTTTTTATCCTCCTTTTTCTTCTTCTTCAAATAAATTTCATTGATATTATATATAAAATTATTGCATCAAGAGACATTTTCTAGCTCGGTATGGTTTATCAAGCTAGCTTTCTTTGGCATAATAACTGCATGGGGAATGGGTCTAAGGTTTGATTTGGTGGTAATTTATTTGTTCTTTTGCCTTTCAAATTCAAATTTTACTATTTTTATCTGTTGTTTGCGGCACTGTAATATTGATTTATGGTTCTTCTTCCCTTATCTAGTTTTGGTTGTGGGTCTCAAGATGATTTCTTCATGATAGTTTTGGGTATACTTTGTTAGTTTGGAGAATCCATCATGATAATAATTTCTTTTGTTGGGTTTGTAATTTGGTTTGGTTCCCCCCAACCACCAACCTCCATTTGGTGCTCTCCCTTGGTTTCATGTTTCTACCTCAATCCCGTATTGTTCTCGTTTATTCCACCTCCATTCTCCCCTCATTAAATCTCCTCTAGTTACCAAGGAGGTAAAAGAGGCAAATTCACCCCTCCAATTTGTCTTGAATCTAAGTTGTGGTCTCCTTCTCATCCTTGGGCACAAACTACAACTTGTCAATTATGGCTAGATTTAGTGAATTTATACCTGAATAAGTTCAGAAAAAAAATTCTGAGGTTGAGGAGGAAGTTCATCAAACACACATATTCATCCCAAAACATTAGCTTGATAGGGGCACAAGGAATTGCTTCTTTGATATTGGTAATTCTACCGAGCTAATTAGAATTCCTATATGCAAATGATTAATTCGTATTGGGACATCAAGTCTCTCATGGGAAGAGTCCTCACAAATTGTGCAGAAAAAGAAAAAAGAAATTCTAGTATGTATGGCAAAGATCACGAAGAAAGTGGATAGGCCAGACAAAAATGCTTCTCCTTGAATGCAAAACCCTCACCCCCTCTAATGAAAACAATGATTCTCCTACACCAATACATATAAATGCTCCCTCATGGTAACATAATCAAACAAACCATATTTTTTTATGATTCTTTATTACGACACTAAAATAATATTTTATTAAGTTTTCTCTACCATTTAAGTGATAAACTTATAACCTATTTGATAAGCACTATTAATACAAGCCTAATTTTTGGATAAGACATACCAACCATATTTTTTTATGATTTTTTACTACAACACTAAAATAATATTTTATTAAATTTTCTTTCCAATTTAAATAAAAAGCTTATAAATTATTTGATAAACAATATTTAATATAAATTCCATTTTAGATGACAACTACCAAGCGACCCATATAAAATTTTCATATATATTTTAAAAATAATATCATAGTAACTAATTTTATCAATATTGAAAACTAATATGTATAAAAATTATTTACATAAATTTACAATCATTTTGAATAAAAAAAAAAAAATTTAACTACTCTACTTATTATATAAATAATCTAGTTGTTATAATTTTAAGAATCACAATCAAGACCACGTACTTAAAATATTCAACCACTGTGAATTCAGCTATTAATTTCATTTATCTCACACTACCCTATAGGAAGCGATTTAAATAATATCCGTTTTCTTTCCGGGTGCAATGTTCCGACGAGACTGTAATTCTAAGACACGGAAATTTTAATTCAAATTTTAATAAATGCAATTGGTTGGTATTTTTATATAAATTTAATTCCATATTATAAAAATAAACCATTAACATATATAAAAAAATAGCTGAAATTAGTTTAAAAGTTATTATTTAATAATCAGATAAATATAAATTTGATACTCAACATCGTATTAAAAATATCAGCCACTAATTATTTATCAATTTTAAAATATCTAATACTTAATTGAATTTATTAAATCTTTAAAATACCCAACATTATTAATTTATCAATTTTGTTTATTTTAATTTGAAACTATATTAGTCTACATGGGGTAGCTCAACCGGCAAGGGCCGTGGAAATGAAGTCTCACTGAACCGGAAGTCTTGGGTTCAAATCTTGAGCTACCCTTCCCCGTTGAGGGATACTTAATGGACATGTAAATCGGAAAGAAGTCTTGGGTTCAAATCTTGGGCTACCCTTCCCCGTTGAGGGGTACTTAATGGGCATGTAAATCGGAAAATCCCGCCCCAGCTTACAAAAAAAATTGAAACTACATTATAATCATGTTCAAAAATAACCCATAGATAAAGTGGAAAATTGAACTAATCACTTAATATTTAAAAACACCATAACAAGACATATACTAATCATCTATTCAAAATACATAAACAAATTATATGTTTTTACGTGATGCATCCTATTCAAATAATATTAAAACTGTATAAAAATAAAAGACAATATATTATTGTTATTATTAAAATAATTTTCGTCGATATCATATATAAAAATATTGCATCAAAAGGGTTTTCTAGTTCAGTATAATAAAACTCGGCCAAACACTTGACATCCTGTGTACGTGAAACACGGCTTATATTTCCACGCGATACAAAAGGAATTTTGTTAGGATAAGCCCAACAAAAAGGATTTCATTGGTTTCATGAAAATTTGGATACCGATAATGTGCCGGTATGCCCTGATATTCCATATATATTTAACAATTTTTTGTTGTTGTTGATATTTTAGTTATTCCCTTCATATTTAATGATAAAATAATATTTAAAGGAAGGTCTAATTTAATTACTAAACCTTAATACTCTTATAAATATCAACATCATTACCGGATGACATTAAGTCCACTAACTCAAAAGTAAGCACCGACCATCACGCGTCGTGCACCATTATAATATCGTATTCCAAACTTGATGTTGAATTGCGTATTCCAAACTTGATGTTCAATTGCCCAACGATAAAACGATAAAGTTGACAAGTGGTTGCAATGATGGCAAACCTTGTAATATGGCAAGGGCTAACCAGCCTGTTATAGGGCATTAAATGTCTTGGTACATGTAGGTTGTATAACAATATAATACAATGTCTTTATTTTCAATTTATGTACCCACTACGGCAGTGTGTTATACAACCTGCATATACAAGACATTTAATGCCCTATAGCAAGCTGGTTAGCCTTTGCCGTGTAATATTATAAATAATCAGAATCATTTAAGCAAGTTTAAGAACCAGGGATAATCATTTAAGCAAGTTTAAGAACCAGGGATATTAATTAAAGGAAAAATTTCGGGCTTGGCGTTCACTCTCCGTGACAGATCTTACGTTTATATTATTCATTCGCTGTTTTTTTGCCCATTCCTGGCCTCCATTATCTCATATTCTCCAGAACAATGCTTGCCAAGATTCATCCACATGATCCACAGCTCGCCACGCATGCAGCGATCGAAGATAAACTACCCAACGTGTCTGCAACATCTCTAACAGTATGGAAGAAATCTCTTGTTTACGGCTGCAATGGTTTTACAGTGTTCAATTCGAGTGGGAACCTTGTGTTTAGAGTCGACCGCTATCCCTCAGATCCCAAGAACGAAGTCGTCCTTATGGACAGTGCTGGAATGGCCCTTCTCACAATGCGACGCAAGGTATACAAACATATCTAATGTCTTTTAAATAGGGTTAAATCGTTTGACATTGTTGTAACCGTTGGAATTGAATGGAAACAGAGGCTGAGTCTACGGAATGAATGTCAAGGATTCCTAGGAGAACCCCGGGATGCTCAAAAACCACTGTTCATTGTGAGAAGAGCGCCATCTCTGCTGATCTCCTCAAAGAGAAGCACGGAGGTGTACGTGCGTTCTTCGGCTAAAAGCAAGAAGAATAATAAGCCGCACTTTGTATGATAGTTACCAAATTCGGCCGAATCGGCTGGAAGAATTCGAAAATTCGGCAATTCGGTCCGATTCAGCCATTAGTACGCTGAAAATCGGTTCGGTTCGGACAATAGTGTGTCAAATTTATTTTTTAAATTTTCTTTAATTTGTGTTTTCAAAGAAGTCGTACTCCAATTCAAGGGATCCACTTAGACAGTTAGACAATCTTTTAAGATAGAAGGGACCAGGATGTTATATGTTAATATGTTATTGACCGTTTGTTTTATTTTTATCAAAGTTATTTTGATGGGTTAGTAACTTTCAAGTTATTAATTTTATTAACTTTTACATGGTTTGTTTAATGATTTTTCTATTTTTATATTAAAAATTAAAAGTTACTATATAAAAATTAAATAAATAGTTGTTATATTAGAATTTCATTTTTACAATAACATATTTTTTGTCTTCTTTTTTTTTTTAATTTCTCATTTTCACAATAAAATATTTTTTTGTCTTTTGTTTTTTTTAATTTTAATTTCTTTCATATAATATTTTGGTTAGTAAGTAATGAAAATGGAATTATTTATTCATAATAAAATTGGTTGTAATTTAGTTATTTGTTTTTAAGAAATTTGTAAGGAAAATATATTATATGGTTTCTAAATCTTTTAAACAATTAGCAAAATAGCAAGATAGTTCTAATTTGATGATTCTTGATATTTCTAATTTGATGCTTTTTTATCTATATTTTATTCAGTTAGTAATTAGGAAATTTTCTAAATATTTATCATTAAAAATTAAAGCGTTAGTTACTATCTTTTGATTGACCAAGAGGAGTTGTTTCTACTAATTTCAATATCTTATTCACTTCCATTTGAAAATTTAGGAAAACAACAAGAATTCTAATTTGATAATTCTTGATAATTCTAATTTGATGATTTTTTATCTATATTTTATTTTAGTAATTAGAAAATTGCCTAAATATTTATCATTAAAAACTACAACATTAGTTACTATCTTTTGATTGACCAATCAACAATTTTAAAGGTGTTGTTTTTTTAATGTTAAAGAGTTTGTTCTGACCATTGTATCTTATTCACTTCCATTAACGAGGAGTTGTTTCTACTAATTTCAATATCTCATTCACTTCCATTAAAAAGAATTGTTTCTACTAATTTCAATGTCTAATTTTATTTGCAACTGTATAATATAATTCATAATTGTTAATTTAAATTATTCAAAATTTAAAAAAAAATATTATTAATAATAATGTAAGATGTATATTCGCGAATTTTTTCCTTTATTATATTTTATATTTTAGAGAGTCGAATTTTATTTTTTCTTATCGAATCGAATTCGTATTCGAATTCGAATTCGAACTTGGTAACTATGCTTTGTATACCGCGTTGAAGGAGGTTATGCCAAGCGTTCCTTCACCCTTCTCAACCGCTTTAATGAACCCGTAGCAGAGGTCTGTATATTGCTGGAGATCTTGTTTACATTGTACCTTAATATTCAGAGTAATTTATTGGACTCGCTTGATTCCAATTTCTGAAGATATTTGGGACTTTGCAGGTGAAGCCAAAGCAGGTGAGATCAGATATAAGGCTGGGAGAAGACGTGTTCAATCTGACAGTGCGGCCGGGCTACAACCAAGCTTTCGCTATGGCGTTGATTATCGTTCTCGATCAGATCTTGTCGTCCTACTAAACACCCATCGATTCCAATGGGTACCAGAAGGAAATAGAGAGAAGGGAATATGTTTTAGGTTTCCCACTCTTTTTGTATTGGATTGGCCCAGAGAAGGAAATAGAGAGAAGGGGATATGTTTTAGGTTTCCTACTCTTTTGGCATTCGAATTGCCAAATTCTACCTAGTCTTTTGGTATTGGAATTATCAAATTCTGCCGGACAAGAATTGAGGATGGAGAATCCCACTGTCACGAAGTACACAATAACTGTAGAATACCACGTTATAAAGGACTGTAAAGGCATGTTTATGGTTGTCCTTTATGTATATATTTTTCAACCAAAGAATGGAGTAGACAAAATACCTTCCACCGGCAATAATGATTGCTAAAACGCTGCAGACATGTTGGAATTTAATTCCAACTGCAACCAATTAATGCTGAACAGAAATATGATTTCAGCAGTTATTTCAGATTATTCGATGCAGCAAAAATCTCCACCGATATTTTGCACTTTAAATACTCATTAAATTCAGAATTCAATTCCCCTTCACACTGCCATCTTGTTTTTGCTGAGAAAGGCATCACCGACTTCTGCAATAAATACACAGATAAACATTTGTAGATATTTTGCTTAGTTTATTGTTTAAACTCAGATATTTATTTTATTATAAATACAACGAACAACAGTTCTGTTTTTTAAGTGTAAGAAAGAAAAAGAACATCAGTTCTGTTTTCTGTGTGAGTGACAACAGTGTTAATCTCTGTGAAATATATCGCAGCAGCTCTGAAATATAATCTGTGTGTTGTGTGAGTGACAACAAGTGTTAATCTCTGTGAAATATAGCGCAGCAGCGTGAAATATAATCTGTGTGTTTTGACATAGAAGGGGCAGCAGTACAAACTCTCGTGAATGAAACTCCTTGCACAACAGTGTTGAGATAAAGTCGCTGGAGCAGCAGACTGAGATAGTATTTTGTGCTTATTTGTAACCGCACAGCAGTGTTGAACACCTGCAACTTTCTGAGATAAAGAAAGTTGTTTTACTGTATCAGTTGTTTTTATTGTATCAGTTGTTTTACTGAGTTACGTTTCAGTTGTTGTTTCACTAGTTTCTGTGTTGCTAAGTATTACTCTGTTTTTCAGTTTTTACTTTAAATTATCAGAAATTTCCTGTCGCTGCAACAACACTATCAGCTTTGCTGCAACACCATTTCCAGAAAACGAAATTTTCAGTTTTCTATGCTGAAACAGAGTAAAAACAGAGCATTTTTTGGTTTTCTGTTTGTTATGAAATTTAGCAGAAAATTCCATATCTCAACTACGCCACAGGGAAACCTTGTCATCCAATTTTTGAAAGAGTTGGGTGCCCGATGACCGACGGAAGTATGTGCATGTTGTCAATTGGGTTGTGTAAATGGAAGTTTGATATGGTTATCAATTTACATTCCTGACTAAAGCGCGACCAAAGTATCGCCATGTTGGATAATGAATTTGTCCAGGGAGCTATTACATGCTCATCTTTTCTCGACGTGACTGGGGCTTGTTTTGCAAGGCCATGAACGCTTTGGACGTGATCAGGGCTTGTTTTTCAAGGTCATGCACTCTTTCGAGCTGTGAGTGAGCCTTGCCTTTGTAAACATAATTTTCAAGCAAATCTACTGGAATTTCATTGTTTTAATGTTCAGTTATTGTCATGGTGTTAATTTTGACTTGGCTATATGATTTATGTTGTTCCATTAGTCATTTATTTTGTTCATTTTTATGCGGTAGGTTACTTTTGCAAAAAAAGTAGATGAGTATGACAAAAAAGTAGATGAGTATGACTTGTGTTGGTGTCAATGACTTCATTCACCAACTCATAAATTGAAACTATAAAATCTCCAGCTATCTTTTCGTGCTGACTCTCAATAAAGGCTAGCACGAGGCGTTGTTACTGTTCCCGAGAGCAGAAGGTTTCATTAAACCTATTAATTGATTCTACATCAGTTATGCTATGGATCAATAGTCTTTTAAGGAGCATGCGTTAGTTATATGACGGGGAGTATTACCATGGTGGTTTAATCACAATAATATTATTAATAATTATATTTAACTATGTTGTCAGGCAAAGTGGGTTAGGGGACCGGAAAAGTGGACTCGTACGAGGGGGAGTATTACCATGTCGTTTAATCATAGTAATATTATTAATAATTATATTTAGCTATGTTCTGAGGAAAAGTGGGGTTCGGGGGACCGGAAAAGTGGATTCGGGAACGGTTACGGGGACGAGTACGTCCTTTTTTGAGGGAGGTTTGAGGTATATTATAATTTATATATATAATATATAATTATTTTATATATTAATATTTGTGAATTTTTCTCCATTTTTAAATCAGAAAAATTAAATATTTATGATTTAAATTTTAAATATTTAAACATGCATATAAATAAAAATAGCTAATAGTGAAAAATTACTTTCTTAAGCTATGTCATTTTCATCACTCGGATCTTCAATTAGCATGCTCTCCAAGTAAGAATCCTCTCATATTGAGGCTCTTGCTCATTGATTGTAAGTGGAGGTAGTTCAATAAGGTCATTTGGTCCCATCTCTTGAAAGGACCCTCCTTGTACCAGAGGTCCTTTCGAGATATGAGACGAAGTGTGCTATGAATGTACACTGTGCTTTGCCTTCTTTAAGCCCATTCTATTTCTCTTTATTGAATGGATAAAGGCATAAGTACTCCAATTCCTCTCATAAGACGAAGAACTAGCTACCTGGAATATTAGGGGAAGACTATTAAATTAATTAAAAAGTAAAAAATAAAAACCAAAACGAACCCCAAAGAACCCCATTTTGGGGTTCCAACTAACTATCATCAGGGTTCTTCGTACCCATCAAGACAAAAGAACCCAAATTTTTTTAATGGAGAACCGGTTCTTCATAGAAGAACCTGATTCTTATATGTTCTTCTTGAAAGAACTTGTACCCGAATCCCGTGCTTGGGGACGAGAACCCCACCCACAGGTTGGCGAACCCATGCAACATAGATTATTAGAAATTGTCTCTAAAGGTGCAAAGTACGTCGAAGGAATACAAGATTTGGGAAGTTTATCTCGCGAGTCGCCACCAAGTAAAATTTTAATTATTTTTAATTAGCTGTATAAGGCATGAGGTGGATGGCTAGATGCTATCTTACAAGTTCATATTATCAATCCACAAGTAAAATAATCTACTTATCATTGGTCATGAAGTCTTTAGTTGACTTTTAAACAAGTTGATCTCTAGAGGTTAATTCTTCGAGATTATGTTCTAAGCAACATCGGGTTATTAAATTTTACTTTTTTAGACATTGACAAACCATGCAAGGTTAAATTGAACTCTATTTCTATAATTATTTTTATATATAGTTGTTGGACTGCTTTACTAAATATTTTCTAACATAAATAATTTTCATCTGCATGCAAGTGGCTATGGATTGATTGAAATGAAATTCTTTCATGAATAAAGTTGGAAGTGGAGGGCACACACCTACTATTAAATTATGTCGACTTTATTTAAGACACAAATTATTGTAGTACAAAACCTTTTTTAAACCTTTAAACAATGAAGAAAACTATTTTTATGCCTTGTTTAGTGGTAAGGTACGTGCCATCATAAAGTCCTTACATGTAATCCCTAGTAGCAAAAAATTGTGGTATCCTCACCTTTGCTGGAAAAATATTCACCACACATGTGCGGATTTGTAAGTGATTCATATTTACCATTGTCATTTGGTTTTAGCTAAAAGCAATCAAACATCTACCAAACTTACTATTCAGGATCTTTAGTCCATTTTTTTGGTTTGTATGTAATCTCATTTAAATATATTGATGGCCTTTGCGCAGGCATTTGGTCGAACACATGAGAAACTAGCAAATAATATTTCTAATATAATACCCCAATTAGTAGACAATGACACACTCTAAGTCTTACAAAAAAATGGTTTCCATATTACCATGAGGACTGCAGTGGATATACTCAACCCGAATCTGTCCAAATTCAAATTGATTATTTGTGGGGTCCTTTTGTCATATCAAGATTAGCTACAGTTATAGTGTTATTGATTTACCTAGCGCGATGTAAATGGAACACTTCAAAAGTAGCCCCACAAACATTCCTCCCAGACTCATTTGGCCATGGTGAAAACTTTGAAATTTAGCATAAACATGTGGCTACGTGACACATCCATCTTAATCTCTCTTTTGGGGCGATCATGTTCTACTGCATGATGCATGAGAGTAAGTTTTATACTTGAAAATAATTAATATTATTTTGTACTAATGGAGAAATGTTTACACAAGTTGTAACGTATCTCCTTAGTTTAGGATTTGTTCCTAAAGTTTAGGAGTTTGGTTGCAACTTCCTGTTGTACTTAATGATGTAATATATCATCCATGAATAGTAGAGTGAACGGAGAGAGTTCTCTTTGTTCGAGTGCAGTCTCCAGGTGCAGTACTCACCTGTGAGCTGTAACTCCTTCTTTTTCATTTCAAGTCTGATTTTTATCTTGGTATTAGAGCTCAGAGTAGGGACAACCTAGATTTTTTTTTCTCTTTAGGGATGCATCCTTGTACATAACTGTAGTGGCGGTGGAGTATACAGAAGATTCGTAGGATCAGGTGGACTGCAGTAACACTTGTAGCACAGGTCTCAGATGACTGATCATCTCTCAACGCAAGAAAGGGTTGGCGCGGTTTTGACGGGAACTGTCGCGCCATTTCCGAGTGGAACAAAGAGTTGGCGCGAGTTTTTAAGGAACACTCGCGCCACTTGGTGCAGTTTTGAGAGGGATAGTCACGTCGACGCGCCAAAAAACGCTATTGGCGTGGAAAATCAAGCCTTAAGCGCGCCAATTTCGTGCCTCGTATTGATTTTGTTTCTGGCGCGGGTCTTTCGCTGTTGAGAAGCGCTAACCGTTTCTAGCGTGGGTCTTTTGCTGTTGAGAAGTGCCAGCCTCTTTCTCTTTGGAAGATCTGCAATTTTTTTTTTGCAGATCGGTCTTGCCTGGTGGTGGCACTTTGAAGCTTCAGATCTGTTCGGTGGCAGCAAATTGGATTTGCCCGGTGGTGGCGCATTGAAATTCCTGATCTGTTTGGTGGCAGCAGATTGGATTTGCCCGGTGGTGGCGCATTGGAGTTCCTGATCTGTTCGGTGGCAGCAGATTGGACTTGCCCGGTGGTGGCTCATTGAAGGTACAATTTTTTTTTTCTTCAGCAAAAAAGAGGTTTGGATCTGGTATATGGTGTTTTTTTGTGACCTGAAAGTGTTCAGTTGGATAAACTTATTCATCAGAGGATCAAAAATTTTATCAGTCCAATATGAATAATACTATAGAATCGTACCTCCACGAGTCTAGCAAACTCGATGGATCTAATTTCACCAACTGGAAATTCAAGATACAGACTTTACTTGAAAGCGCAAATGTGTGGTCAATTGTTAGAGGAAATGAGCTAAGACCACGATCAGCTGCACAAGAGGAAGATTGGGATAGAAGCGAGACAAAAGCGAAGGTCATATTGAAGATGTTCATCAAGGACAATGTTATCCCACATATTAGAGACTGTAAATCGTCCACTAACATTTGGACGACGCTCAAAAACCTATAGTAGACGCAGAATACAAACCGTGTCGTGTCACTCAAAGGCAAGCTATTTGCATTGAAGATGGAGGAGAATGAGTCCGCTGTTGGATTCATTGCTAGAGTTAAAGATCTAAAGGACAGATTGGGAGATATCGGAGAGAAAGTTTCCGATTTAGATCTGGTCATGATCACGTTGAACGGAATGACTGATGAATACCAGGTGTTCATCTCAGGGTTGTCAGCAAGGGAGAAAGCCCCTGCGTTTTAATAGCTGACAGGGATTCTGCTACAGGAAGAAGAGAGACGACAAAATCTGAAATCAAAGAGCAATGGCCTTGCTCTGATGGAAAAAAGGAGACAGTATAGAGGGAAGCAGCATCAACAACCACAACAACAACAGCAGAAAGGAGCTAACACACATTTCAGAAGAGACCACTTAAAGGTATGTCCGCTAATAATTTTCCCCCATCAAGAAATGTTTTTACTATCGAAAACCTGGTCACCAGATTAAAGATTGTTATAAGAGGCAGGTAGACGAAGGAAGAAACAAACGGAGAAAACATAAGAGTTACTTTGTTGAGGAAGAAGAAGACCATAGCCACGAACTTCAACTATTTATAGTCGATTGTGCTCTTTCAACTTTAAAGGGAGATGAGGACGACATATGGTATGTCGACTCTAGTGCATCCTCACTATGACAGGTAAGAAGGAATGGTTTGAATTTCTTGAAGAAACTTCATGTGGGTCAAAAATCTATTTAGGAGATGACAGTGGATATGGGATCAAAGGATATGGTGACATTCCTATAAAGTTACCTAGTGGTGACATTAGACATCTTAAAAATGTATTGTATGTTCCAGGAATTAAGAAAAATTTGGTCTCAGTCTCAATGATCACTGATCAAGACATGCAAGTTCAATTCTATTAGACTAACTATGTCATTAAGGATAGCCAGATGGAAACAGTTGCAACAGGCATGCGTGTGGGGAACCTGTACAGACTAGATGTGAAGAGCATGCCACAGCAAGCAATGGTTGCAGCTGGATTGACAGTTGAAGACCTCTAGCATCAGAGATTCGACCATCTTAATCTGCAAGACCTCATCTTACTTCAGAGAAAAGGTATGGTTGATGGACTCCCTGTACTCCATAATGTTGAGCTGGATTGTGATGGATGTGCATTAGGGAAAATGCATAGAGAAGAGTTCCCTTTACATGTCAATAGAAAGGAAAGAGATATTTTAGAACTGGTGCATACATACATATGCGGACCTATGCAAACTAGGTCATTAGGAGGAGCATATACTTTATTTTATTTACAGATGATTGCACTAGATTTTCATGGATATACTTTCTGAGTAAAAAGAGTCAAGACTTTCAGTATTTTAAAGAGTTTAAATCCATGGTAGAAAACCAGACAGGAAAAAGGATAAAAATTCTTCGCTCAGATCGAGGGGGAGAATACAAGTTGGGAGAGTTCGTGGATTTTTTCAAGCAGCATGGGATTGTGCAATAGTTTACAGTGCCCCACACTCCATATCAGAATGGAGTTGTAGAATGGAAGAACATAAATCTTGTGGAGTGTGCAAGGAGCATTCTTCAAGGTAAGGGTCTATCAAATGGTCTTTGGGCAGAAGCTATTAACATTGCTGTGTATTTAAAGAATAGGAATCCTACTAGATATTTAGGCTTCAAAACCTCTTTTGAAGCATTGTTTCGATTCAAACCAGTAGTAAGTCACTTAAGAATATTTGGGTCAAAAGATTATGCTCATATACCTAAAGCAAATAGGAAGAAGTTAGATCCCAAAGTCCTGCAATGTATATTTGTTGGATATGGCACTGACTTCAAGGCATATAAGTTATATAATATTGTGACTCACAAGGTTTTTGCAAGCAGTGATGTTATATTTCATGAATAGGTTCAAGAAGAAAAGGATGAATCTAACAGTGATTGCCACATTCCATTGCTATTGGAAGAAAACAGTGAGGAAGATGAAAAGGAGGAGCAAAAACAAGAAGAAGAAGTAACAGATAATGTAATCAATGATGATGCAAGCCTAGAAAAGGCTGAAATAGACAGAGTTGAGGTAAGTCCCCTACCAAGGAGATTAGGTAGGAAGACTCGATTATCTTTTAGATTGAAAGACTATGCATTAATGTCAGAGATTGTAAACATTGTAGAACCTATAAACTATGAGGAAGCAAGTAAATTTGATGCATGGAGGGCTGCAATGTATGAGGAAATAGAGTCAATAAATAGAAACCATACTTGGGATTTGGTTGAATTTTCTGAAGGTAAAACCCCCATAGGATGTAAATGGCTATATAAACCAAAAATAAATACAGATGGAGAGAAACTTAAAGCTATATTGGTAGCAAAGGGTTACTCACAGCGAGAGGGAATAGATTTCGATGACACCTTTGCTCCTGTAGCCAAACTAAACACCATTAGAATGCTAATTTCCTTAGCAACAAAATACAAATGGCAGCTACACCAGCTAGATGTTAAATCTGTATTTTTGAATGGTGACTTGAAGGAAGAAATTTATTTAGTACAACCTGAAGGTTTTGTGAAAAAGGGGCAGGATAATCTTGTGTGTAAATTGAAAAAGGCACTTTATGGTTTAAAACAGGCACCCAGGTCATGGTATGAGAAAATTGATTCATTTTTTGTACATCATGGCTTTCATAGGAACTTGAATGATCCAAATCTGCATACCAAGTTTAATAAACAGAGGACAATTATCTTGATTTCTTTGTATGTAGATGATATAATCATAATAGGGAATGCTAACAATATAATCAAAGAAATCAAACAGCGAATGTCACAAGTGTTTGAGATGAAAGATCTCGGAAACCTTCATTATTGCTTGGGATTGGAGGTATGGAAAGATTTTGGACAAACTTTTGTTACTCAAGGGAAGTATGCCAAAAGCTTGCTGGAAAGGTTCAAAATGGAGCAGTGTAAATCAATAGCAACACCATTACAGCAGAATTTAAAGTTGAGCAGTGACGATGGTACTAACCACTTTGGGAGGGACAACCACTATTTGAGTTATGCTGTTGTGATAGAAATGGCAAGTTGGAGGAGGAGAATATGTTGTGGTAGGATTAGGTTTATTATGAAAACATAGTACTAGAATGGAAAAGGCACACATTTTATGCCTACAGTCATGAAATTCAATGGTACACAATTGATCAAAGAAAATGCAACAAACCTCATATTCACTAGCCTCCATATTGCCATAAACAAAGACAACCAATCAGTTGCAATGATAGTCAATTGAAATTTGAAGAAAACAGATAGCTGATACAACTTCTTAGTATGATGTGTCTTAATTCTACCAAGTTCCAACCAATCAATAAAGATTTGACATTAGAAGAAAGAACACACATCAAAAATCTTATATTCAATATTTCCTTCTTGATCAGTGGAATAAGACATTGAACACGCAACTCCAAATAAAACTTTTTCCTCCCTTGATGAATTGGCATCCATCAGTGCCTTTTCCAACAAGACGTTAGCCTTTGGATTGAGTTGACAAATTTATTTCCACAATGTAGGCCAAACCAATGGTTCTGCAGAATTGGGATTTAGTAAGGTTGCACAAAGAGTGTTTGTACCTAAGGGCTACTACATATGTGATGTGTCTACCAAGTAAAACATACTAAATAGTAGTCTACGGAAATCTCTTGGTAAATTCTCTCTTTTTATCTCCTATTACAGTAGTCCTATTTGTAGAAAACTAAACATATAATAACGTTTGAGTAACAGGAGGAATGAAATTCTAACCTTAGACAGAGTTAAGGAAGTTCTCACCTAGAGGAATCTCGCTGAATGCGGTGATCAGCACCCTAAAGCCAACAATTCTCGCACATAATTCAAGCAGCCTCTTCGAGCAACAAGGTGCAGAGGCATGATCCCTAGTCATCTGTAAGGGAAAAAAATACAAACAAGGGTGGGTTTGATTAAATTTTGAGGCGAAAGGCTACTTTCCTTTTCAGTCACAAACAAAAAAAATACAAAGCTGACAAAATTTGTTTTCAATTTCTGATAGAGCAAATGTTGCTCAGGAAAGAAAGATCCTTGCGGCACAAATTTTCAAGAAAAAATCTCAATTTTCATTAAAGAGGCACACATGTTATTAACAAGAAGAGTAATACTTCATATGTGACAGCTATGGTTTCGATGCTACAAAGTAATTAATTACAAAATTGGGCGGCTTTGGCAAAAATGGCAGAGAATGACGTGTAAGCATTGAAATAGGTATGGCGTGGAGGATGGAAGATGTCATGTGAGTATAGAACAATGAATGCGTTACAACGCTGTAGAAGGAGGATGGTGTGTAATCATTGAAACATGTATGGCATGGATGATGGCATGCGAGTACAGAACAGTGAATGCATTCCAATGCTATAGAAATAGACAACAACTATGGAGAGAATGTGGGCAGAAGGCAATCTGGCTAGATGGACAATTTCTATTAGTCGGAGGGACTAACACATGGAAAAATTTAGTTAGTTGGAAGGGTGAAAATAAAGCTCTCCTATTGGTTGGGATGAACAACCTTTTCCCATCCCAAGCAAGCAAACAAAATGCCTATTGGCATAATTATAATAGGGTCTCATTAAATAATTATAATAGTTTTTTTGTCTTTAATAATGGTTGTATTTTATTAATGGTTATTAGGAGTGGTATCTATTTTTTTGGCAATGTTAGTGTTGTGTTTTTATAATTTTCAGTTGTTGCTAAGAAATGTGACATTATTGGGCGGTTGTGCGAACATATGCTCTATGATATATTACTCTAATTCATTATGTTGATTATTCTTTCTTTTTGATGATATTGAGCCTTTCGTTCTTATTCAATATGTCATCTTCCAAACACATAAACACATTCCTAGGTTATTGAGGAAATATTCTTTTATTAATTACTATTTGGGATTGGTTCTACTCATTTGTTAATGTTAAAGATGTGGCATTTTCAGTAGACATTGGTTATTGTTATGAATTATGGAATTAGAAGAAAAAAATCATATAATTTTATTAATGTGCTACATGGGTTCTCACCGAGGTAACATTTATAAGGTTTTTGGGGCCTTGTCATACCCATACCTTTATTTAATCATATGCATCATTTAGTGTGTGAAATAATTGTTTCTTATCTCTTGGTTTACATTTGGGATATGACAATGATTTCCTACGCATTTTATTTTTCTTTCTCAATGTTGTTGCATTGTTTACTAGTTGTCATGAATAAGGGAATTATTGAATTAGAAAAATAATATCATTATGTAAAATGTTTCCGCGGATATTTTTTTGGGCTCAAGGTCTTACACTTATTGGTAGTTAAGTTGTTCTATATCTTATAAGTTCAAACATATTACATTTCGATGAATAAACTTCATGTGTGTATCCATGTCTTGTATTGTAATAATATTATATTAATCCATCTTAACTCTAGATCTATCATGTGTTGATCAGGATCAAATCCCTTGAGTCATGGACCTTTTTTTTTTAATGTCATCTTGAACTTGATATCCATTGGTAGATAATACATTCAATTAAGGTAGATCTAAATTAATTATAAATTTGTCCTTGTGGAGGGGGTGGGGGTGGCGGTGGTTAGGGGGGAGGGGACAACCATCCTCTTAGCCACACAAGCTAAATATAATTCACTGCTACATGTCAATTATGTATTAAACATTGAATGAATTATATATATTTTCCATTGGAACATGAAAGTACTAGAATGGAAGAAGTTTTAACTTTCAAGTACTTTATCTTCCGCTATAAAACTTGACAAAAAAATATTTTACTTAAAGCGGAGTTTTAAACATTTTTTTATGTTTTTTAAATGCTATATACCAATTCTATAATTAGTATTGAGGTAATTACACATCTCCTTGGTATTAATAAAAAAAAGGTTAATATATTAACTTTTTTGATATAAAATTGATGTATAATATATTAACCTTTGTCTTGATGATGAACCACATTAGATGGTTTGAAACGTCGACCAAAAACTCATAATATGATTAATCCAAAAATATTTATTAAAATCAATATAAATTAAAAAATCTATATCAACACTATAATTATTTTACTTAAAATTAATATTAAAATATTTTATTGATAATAAATATTTTTTAAAATTCAAAGTAAATTGTAAGTCGATTAGGAAAGGAAATAGGTTATTCCTTTATTTTAACCGATAAAAAGTACCTTTTGACACAATTAATTGTACATTTGATATGTACCGAATAACATTTTTTGGTGTTGTTACACGTCTTTGTGTTCACGTATTGAAATATGATATTTGTTTCACACTCTTTTCATTACCTAGATAAAGTTTAGGGTACATCTCTCTATTTACTTGCTTGCAAATTCAAATTACATTTGCGTATTATCGATTAGGAAAAAGGAAATACCGCATTTATACACAATAAGAACTTCACCTTGGGGTCGAATCTCTTAACGCAGTTTTTATTAAATGACATTTTGAAAGTATTTAAAAGAGAGTCAATATATTGTGGGAGGGACAATGTTATATATACTACAAGATTCGCCACCATTACCATCACGTATAAACTTTATATTCAAACGCAAGGCATGATGATCAATGCTATCTCGTTACGATGTTCATATTTATAAGATTAATAATATTTAGGAATTAAATTACACATGGTTTTAATATTATTTTTTAATGTCGTACAACAGTTTCATACTTATGATTATTATTTTATTAATCAAAATAATAATATCACATAGAGTGTATTTTTTTTTAAAGAGTACATTGAATTATGCCATTAGATAAATATTTATCCTGCTTGGTGTGGAAAGAGTAAATTACTGAGTAAAAGACGGGGATTATACAGATATAAATAGATCGAATGTTGCGACATTATTAGTATCCAAACGTTCAATCAAGTGCTTTTGGTAGTGCTTATCCTCCAAAACTGCTTTTGCGTCGTGTGGTTGAAGATAAGCCATGTGTCACATCAAAAAAAGCCATCGCCGCTTTTTTCGTGTTAATTCCTTGCTTTCACGCTGGCCGGCCCCTCATTTTCAAAAGAAAATCTATGGATTAATGTATCGATAATTGAGTGTATGAGTGTGAGTTTTTTTCGAATGTCCACATTTTCAGTAAGTGTATTTGCTTTTTCCAATGAGAAGCATTACCAATTGTATATTCATATAAAGTTTTTGTTGCTTTAACTATCAAAACTATTTTTAATCAATTGATCCTTTTCATTATTATAAATAGACCAGATATCTATATATTTTTCATTCAAAACTTTTACAGAATAATCTTAGATGCGTGGAGCCCACCTCCATTACCTAGTACTTCAAGAATTATAAAGGTAGCGATGAGCTCCGCTTGGTGACAACGTTTTTCATTAGGCGGTTATTCAACATTAAATTCGGAATATAATAATAAGGGTTGTTATAGGACTAACCAGTCACGAATGGGAAAAGATCACATGTGAACCATCTCTACCAAACCGTGAAGAGGCCTTGACTTATGGAGCACCTTTTCTTAATTCTTAATAATGTGCTAGCCACATCATGGAATGATTATTCATGGCTATGTTATTCTAGCACTAGGTCCCTTAAGAATGTGGTGCACTAAGAAAAATATAATACAATAATTTTGTGGCAAACAAGTCCTCCACGGGATAAGAAAAATATAATACAATAATTTTGTGGCAAAGAAGTCCTCCACGGGATAAGCTATGCATTATGTGAAACATTAAAGGAGGACGCTTCTAGTTTTGACGTCATAAAACTATCTCAAATCATTGTAATAACTATTAAATTATTTTTTTCGTGGTGTGTTATTCAAAAAAATATTTTTTTAATAATTCATTCACAAAAAATAATTAAAAAAAGGGTAAGAACATTCGGAATGAATACATATATATAATAGATATATTTTATTTAGTTAGTATATCGTATAGTTACGTTAAAATATTTTGATTTTTAATTAATTTGTAAACTTTTAGAAATTATTTTTTAAAATTAGTTAAGTTTTTTGTAAATTTAATATTAATTTTTTTTTTTTTAAATTTAAATGATTTTTTGAATTTAAAAAAATTTGAATTTCTAAATTTTGAATTGGTGGATGACCGGTTTAAAATTATTTTTTTCACAATTAAAAATGATTTAAAAATAAAAAAGAAAAAAAAAATAATCATCTAATAAAAAATTCAAATATAAATATTTTTCTATAATTAATATTTTCTTTTCCATTAAAAAATTAAATATATTGATTTTCCACCATTAATATTTTTTTCATTTAGGTACTTCTTTATATATATATATATATAAACCTGTGATCATTCCTTGCTCACTTTTTATAATTATTAATATTTTTTTCCATTCATTATCGTACTTCTATATATATATATATATATATATATATATATATATAATAACCTATAATCATTTCTTGCTCCCTTTTTATTAATTTTTGCATTTTTTTAGTGACAATGTTTTTGAAACTTTTTCCATTAATATATTTTATTAATCATAATCATTTTTTTATTGTTTATTTATTTAATTGTTGCGCATATTTTCTTCATAAATCTATGTTATCATGTACTAATAGATTATTAGCAATTTGATTCCCCCTCTCCACTAAAGTTGTGGCACTTAAATTATATACTTAATATAACTAAGTTATATGATCATCATATGCTTAATATAACTCGGTTATATGATCGCATTTGAACTCCATAAGAGTTTTCTAGTTTTTGCACAAGAGAAGTACTAAGAAGCAAAGATGCATATTACACTTGTTTATTCATAATTTAAAATAGTTAAAACAATTTTATTATTTAAAAGAACTATGGAGAAATGTAAATTTTAAAGTTTTTTTTTATGATTTTGATTAATATAACAAGAAACTATTAAATAATATACAATTAAAAGGAGTTTTAATTCTACTTTTATTAAAGAAATAAAGATAGTTTTTCTTTAAATAATATTAGTAATAGTATCCCCATGGAGGGTCATGGAAATTATACCGTTCCGAGTCTCAAAAGGCTAATGAAGGGTGATAGTACAACACCCATTGGGCAAGTTGCATGCATGAGGGTGGCATTTCATTTGAGGTTAGATTGAGGGAGATTTTTGGAATAATGGAGCTAGATGCATGGGAGATATAGGAAGGATATTCATTTTTGTAGCCCACTTTCGAGTTGGTTCCAAGCATAATTACGAAAAATTCCATGATGTTTGTGCCATATCATGACACAGGGTCATCGACGAGAACTAGATTTGACGTTAGTGATATATTTTGGTTTTTATTTTGTTGCTTTCAATAATATGTTGGATTGTTATGCAAGTTTCCTTTAGGTCAAATTATATTAAGCAAAGCTTTTGTCCACTTATAGCGGTGCATTTCTAGATGTTTCCTATTCTTTGGCTTTTTTTTGTCCACAAGTGTTGGACCACTAACTCCATGTAACACTATAGGAAACAATGCATTTTCTCTCACTCTTAGACATGGCTCTTAGATATAAGGTGAAAATTATCAAGATAACTTTCTTTGGCATAAGGATTGCATGGGTAATGGGTCTAAGGATTGATTTGGTGGTAATTTCTTTGTTCATTGGCCTTTCAGATTCAGTTTTCACTATTTTTATCCATTGTTTACGCCACTATCATATTGATTGATTGTTGTTATTACATTATCGAGTTTCGTTTGTGGGTCTCAAGATGATTTTTCTTGCTCACCCTCCATTTGGGTTGGTCCTCCAACCTCCATTTGGTGATCTCCCTTGGTTTACTGTTTCTACCTCACTCCCTTAATCTCTGGTTCTCCTTTATTCCACCTTCCTTCTACCCTCATCAAGGAATGACGTAATCTCTCCTCTAGTTACAAACGAGGTAGAAGAGGCAAAGTCACCCCTCCAATCTATCTTGAATCTCAACTGTGATCGCATTCTCAGCGTTGGGCACAAGTTATAACTTGTCAATTTATGACTAGAATTATTGAATTTATCCCTAAATAAGTTTAGAAAATGATCTCTAAGGTTGAGGAACAATCTCATCAGACCCACAGATTCATCCCACAACATTAGCTTGATAAGGCCATGAGGAATTTCTTCTTTGAGATAGGTAGTTCTACTCAAGCTCGTCAGAATTCCTATATGCAAACAATTAATCTATATTGGGAAATCAAGACTCTCATGGGAAGAGTCCTCACAAATCATGGAGACAAAAAGCAAATAAATTCTAGTATGTATGGCAGAGATCATGGACAAAGTGGATAGGCCAGACAAAAATGCCTCCCCACTAACCATAAAATTTGCAAAAATTCACCTCCTCTGATGAAAACACTGATCCTCCTACACCAATACATGTGGATGCTCACTGAAGCTAACATGATAAAACAAACCATATTATCTCTTATAATATTTTATAAAACACTAAAATAACATTTTTGTTTTTTTATTTTTTTACGATTTAAATTATAAACTTATAACATATTTCATATACTATATTAATATTTTTTAATTTATATTAATAATCTAGTTTTTAAATAATGACATACTAACAACCCATATAAAACTTCCATAATATTTTAAAATAAATAATACTAATACATAATTTTATAAATGTTATATAAAAAATATTTCATTAAAATTAAATTTTATTAAATAAAAATTAATATTATTCCCTTGTTATATAATAATAAATTTTAAAGAATCAAGACCACGTAACTTAAAGTACTCAACCACAAATTATAATTTTAATTTAAATAAAATTAAATATTATTCCACTTGTCAATAAGTAAAAATTTTTAAGAATCAAGACCACGTACTTAAAGTACTCAACCACAATGAATTCACCTATAAATTTCATTTATCTAACAGTAGCATATAAGAAACGATTTAAATTATATTCGAGATTTAAATTATAATCGTTTTCTTGCATGGTGTAATCTTCCAATGA
>APFE030466391.1:36353-48915 GCA_000404065.3 Pinus taeda | reverse complement strand
AGCCTAAATTCATCTTAGTTTTGGATCTACCAAGCCTTTAGAAAGAAAAAATCTCTTGGGATGCAAACAACTCTTAGAGTGAAAAGAGATTTGATCCCTCTCGGCACTTGGTAGATCTAGAATTATTATGAATCTAAACTTGTTAAATATTCCATAATATAATAATAAAATCTTACTCAATATTATAAAAATAATAAATTTGAGAGTCAGCTTGAAAATCTCATATTTGAAATGCTAAATCACTAAGAATAACCTATTAATTTTATTTATTTCAACCTAACGGTGTGCTAAGATCTACAACATCATGTCTTGGATGTTTTTCTTTTTAAATAATCTTATTGTTTTAACCTAACTTTCTTAATATAATAGTTGGTCTCTTTCCAAGGATTATAGCTTTGTTTCTAAAATATTTGTGATAGCACACATGTGAAATGATCAAGCTGGGTTACACCTTTTAGCTAAAGTAGGTGCATTTGGGTGGAAAAAATGATGGCTCAATTGAGCCACCTAAGCTCTTGATTGAGCCATTTAAGCGCTTGATCTAGCCTTCTTAAATAACTCGATCAAGCTCCTTGGGTGTTAAAAAATTAGCTTGTTCGACGGTTAAAAACAAACCCTTAATCAAACTATAATGCTCGATCATGCAAAATGGCTCGATTGAGACCTTTTTTTAATTAAATATCACTTTTCTGATCCGCGCATGCCATTTGCACAGACTACGAGTAAACTTAGAGCTCAACAAAGAGTGTGACGGTATCTCGACCGAGAGAATTAGATCTCGATCAAGCATGTGAATCACGGAGCATTGAAATTGATCTCACCAAGGACCTCTTCAACATCTCAGAGAATCAAATGAATATAAGTATTCTATCTTTTTTGTCTTTCTTATTTATTTATTTTTGCAAAATTAAGCAAATTAATTTAAAAAACAATCATGTACAAAAACCATGAAAACAAGTTAATTAAAATAAAAGAAAGAAACCATACAAAAACCATAAAAGCAATAAAAAATCCTTCAAAAGAACTTAGAAAATCACAAAACCAAACAAGAAAACCACAAAAAAACATAGAAAAACCCTTCAAAACAACTTGGAAAATCACAAAACCAACCTAGAAAACCATAAAAAACACCCTTCAAAACAACCTAGAAAACACTTTGAAATAACCAATAAAACTCTAATTTAGGTTTAAATTTTTTTCTTACTTGCAATATTTTGTTTATTAAATGCATATTTTTTTTTAAAGGTAAAAACATTTTTTCCTAATTATTTTACGTTTTAATTTTTTTTTGAGAATTTCGTTAAAGCCAAATTTTCAACTTTTAAATATTTTGTTATTTAAAATGCAATTTAAATTTATAGCAAATTCTACCAAAAATATAACAAAAACTCAAAACAGAACACAAGAAACTATACCAATATATAATAAATTTCATGAGTTGCGCGATTAACATGATAATTGGTTCTCATGTGAACCTCATAATATCACATACCTATATATTATATTTATATATATAAAATATAGCATAACATAGTTTTATAACTATTTAACATACACACATATATAAGATAAGATGTTATAACATAACCATAATTGTAGCTCATAACTAAACTATACAACTATATATATTAAACTAAATTATAACTTAGTTATAACATCACATAGCTATATATTAAAGTTCTAAATATATTGTTTATAACGCAATATAGTCCTATAAAAATTTTGTTCATAACATAAAGTTATTTAACATTAACACAGTATATTATATATTAAATATATAACTTTTATAATATATACTATAATATATTAATTAGATTTCTAAATTATAATATATCTTACCAACATATATATTGTAAATAACATATTTCTATAAGTATTAACACAACTTAACTGTTATTTACATTAGCACAAATAATTCTATATTATTAACCTAACATATACATATACATTTATATGTTTCATATCTACTTATAATTATATATTTTTCACTATTATAAATTTATAATTTTACTATTATAAATGATCAAAAAATGGACTCTAAAGTTTAGGACTTCAGGTTAGGTTATTCTCCTTGAGTTTAGAAATAGTTTTTTTGTCAATTTTGTTTTTCTTGAATTAGTTTATATGTATTATATTTAATATGTTGTGGCATCTTATATATGTGGCCCAACTACAAGCCATCACAGTGCAAGGTGTTCTGTTATATGTGGTTGGGCTCGCGATAAATCACCTAGCCCACCAAGAGTTCATGTTCCACTCATAGATCCTGCCTTCGATACTAGTCAGAGTATCAAAGGCAATGTTTCTGCCTCTTTTAATGATCATGCTACCTCCAGTGGACCTTCTTTTCCTATTTCAAGTATCCTACATTTTTAAATCATCTTTAAACTTTATGTGCTTGTGTCTCGAAATTATCTTTAATTTCTAAATTGTCTTGAACTGATATGTTTGAATTGAATGTGTATGTTATTATTCTTATAGTTTGTTAATTATATATGTTAAATTATGTTTATGATTTGCAGGTCCCCATTAGACCAAAGCTAAGGATTAGAGTGAAACATCGATCCCTACATGGGAAGATGCTACAAATCATATCACATTGGAGGGTGTTATGACCTATCATACGTGGATAAAAGAAGAGATAGAAAACATCCCTACCAATTCATTGACTCATCTTGCACTATCTTTGATGCTAGATAACATAAATAGTTTCATCAAGACATAAGTCAGACCCACATAGCCACCTCCTACGTTCCATATAGAGGATTAGGACGAATGAGGTTAGAGGCCCAAATACATGGGAGGTGGTGAAAGAGGTTACCAAGGACATTGATGTTTGTGGGGAATTGTTTGAAATCCCTCTGAATCAATATACTAGACATAGATGTTTGATTCCGCTGAAATACTTTAGGAATGCTGATTCAACCCCTTTTTTGTATAATGTATTCATTAGAGCTTGGGGTTGGTTCTCGTACCATGACAAAGTCATCATTTATTTTTCAAAACATTTATATGTAGAGTTTGTGTTACATATGAGGATGATTTACATTGGTACCAGAGCTCATTATTATGGAACTAACCTTATATGTACCTATGATCTCGATGGGGATCGTAGGGACCCTAGGCATGTATCACCACCTTTGATATTCTTCTCACTACTGTCTTAGAGCATGGTATTATGAACAAAGCTAGACATGTTATCATAGCTCGGTGATGAGACTAGGGAGATTATTGTAGACATCATTGGGCAGTGCATGTGTTGCATTGGATGGAGATATTAGGAGACCAAAATTGATGCCTCGTGACCCACTAGTTCCTTTATTTGATGATGCATTTCTCACAAGTTTACCACTTGAATAGCTTATGACATATACGTGTATGTATTGTGATGTCATTCGTGAGAATTGGAGGGTGCACGGACTATGTGACACAGACCGGGTACATATATATATATATATATATATATATATATATATATATATATATATATATATATATATTATATATATATATATATATATATTTCCCGGTCTGTGTCACATAGTCCGTGCACCCTCCAAGTCTCACGAATGACATCACACACACACACACACACACACACACATGAAACTTTGACTCTTATTATCAATTTATGCATATTATTTTTATTAATTTCTAGTTCATATTATATTGTATTTATATTAATAAGTTCATCATAACAAGTAAACACATCACAACTACATGGATGAGGTTATGAGGTCATCCGAGGGGGTAGTTGATCACCCAAACCATCCTCAACTAGAGTATGTTTCCATGGATTATCCTCTACCTCCACCTCCACTTCATATCTTCACTAATGTGGAGGAGAGTCACTATGTACAACCATATGGACCAAAAATTGAGGTAAGATTTTTTATTCTTGAGGTTTGAACATTTTATTTTTCTTAATTTACACACATATTCTAATTAATTTATAGAACAATTATAATTTTTCCATTCCATTGTGTACGTAGGCCGATATGCAGTGTCAATGGTGTCCCTTTCATGTGGAGATATGAGTGGGATGCTGGGTTTAGAGGCACTGTTGATGCAGTTCCATCGATGTAGGCCCCAATCATTAAGCCACAAGAAAGGAAGCACCCAACCCAGATTAATTAGACCCGCATCCTATTTGACTTGCATTTGGACTCGACTAAGGTTAGTAGATTCATGTATATGTAATTAGAAATGTGGTTCAAAATCATTTATTTTCATATTTTTTATTTTGTACAAATAATGAGCTATTTCATTTGAAGTTGAGTGCGTTATATTCTAGTACAAGTTTATGGACACTTACTTTGCATGATGAAACTCACGTGGGAGTTCTGGTGGTACTTAGAGTGTCAGAGTTTGTATATTTTCACGCTCTTTTTATAGGGCACATTGACATGTGATAAAATAATTTTGATTTTGTGCCCTTATTAATTGAAGATATCAACAACAGCATAACACGAAGCATTTTCCATGGAATTTTGTTATATGAATATCCAACATTTTTGGACATAGAAAATAAGGCAAAACTAATAATCCATGAATACCTGATGCATAAGGAGGATGAAATGACAATAACACTGCTTGTATCAACTTAGTTTATAGGCCAACATGAGGAAAAACGTATTTCAAATTGTAGGGTTTCTCTTGGAAATTTTGAGCTAATTCCAAAGCACAAATATGATAGGGGTAATTGTGAGAAAAATATTTCACTAAATAGCTTTAGCATTGTATAAATTATTTGTTGTGTTTCTAGAGAGTAATGATTTTTCCCAAATATGACGACTGCAAATATGTCTCACAGTGAATACTTGTTTCTAGTTTGCACAATTAGTGCCATTGCAACTTCAACAACATAGACGGGGATGCAATTTGTATTGGAAATCAAAGATGGGAATGAATATCAATATATGAAAATAGTAAGCTTAGATTTATTTGGATGTTTCAATGATAACAAGTTATTGTGCATCTCTTATATAATTTACATGTATTGTTCAACAAATACTACATACGTGATAGGTTCAAGTACACGACAAACTTCTTCCAACATATCTTTCAATCCAAAGAAAGTTACAAGAAAACATTATTCTGCACATCTTGCTAAAATATATAGTGAAAAAGAAATAATTTTTTTTCCAAAATATTCATATGTTTATTGAAAACATAAAATAAAGTGGAAAGTTTGAGAAGCCTTTTTCCTTTAGCATGTGGAGTAGGCATGGTAAACTCTATTATATTATAGCTATATAGCTGTATATGTATATATATATATATATATATATATATATATATATATATATATATATATATATATATATATATATATCTATATATATATATATATATAAAGAGAAAATGATAGAAAGACATTTCACTTCAAGTTGCTAAGTTTAAGTTTTCTATATCAATTTTGCAACACTAGCAAGGACTGCTAATGGTGATTATTGCATATACAAATCCCTTTGACACACTATGTGTTAAATGCAATAGTCCAACTACAACTACTAAAACTATAATGAAAATATGATTTGTTGTACCATTTGCAAGGAAACTTGTCTTTTTGCATATTTTCGTTGATTAAACTATATTATACTTGCAAATGATAGGATTATAACATATTGTGTTCTAAGAGGTTTGAAACTAGAGAAAGTATTACCTGATGTACGAAAGGTTTCCTATCAGCAATACTGTCATAAATAAATTAGTTCTTATTGATTTGTTGTCTAGTTTGGATATCCATGGCAGATTTACAATAAACCATCAAAACATGATTTTTTGTATATAATTATGCTTGTCCTTGTTAACATTCCCGAGGAATCTAATGACAGTGCGATTCTCTTTGGTTGCATTGACAAGAAATGTATTGATGGTATTTTAGAGATTTTATTATTATTGAGTTGTCAAAATCAAGAAGTGTTCTATTAAAAGTGCAGATATCCATATTACGAGTAACTAGTAAGATTGAATTCCCATTGACTATTGGTGTTTTGTGTGGGTGCATTTGCACCTCTTCATATTTGCAGTTCCAATCTTAACAATACCTACTTTCTACTTGAAGAATTTGACAATTCCTAGATTTCTATTTTGTTAGATGGTTGGGATATTATTTCATCTTCTGTTACCTGATATGTAGCTATGTAGCTAACGGGCCTAGAACAAGATTCAAGAAATTCATAAGAAAATAGAGCTATCATAGATAAAACCTCAATAACGCTCATTAGTTTTAGAAAAATTGAAGAAAATTGTTTTCCTAGATCTTCTAGAAAATAGTGGGAAACTTTTAAGGGAAATTTTTATCCAATTAGCTATTTTTTGGAGATTTAGAAAAAAATTATTCATGAATTTGGTTAAACATTAATTTATTTTTTACATATATATGACTAAATTGATGATATTCATCAAAAGTTTACCAATTTTAATATTAAATTGCATGTTGTTATTGAATATTCTGCTACATTCAATATCTATGACTTTTCAAACTAGAATAGTCTCCCATGATACTATACACGTGCATAATATTTTAATCCTTAAAAAATACCATGGAAACAAATTTAGATCCAACAAGCCTACATATAATGTGTGAGAGGCCATAAGTCATCTAAATCATGAATGAACATCAATATTCTGAATGGACATTTAGTTCTATCAATTTTAATGGTATTCATTGAGCATTGAGTGTCATCAATTTGGCTAGTACTAATTTTCCTAGTGCAATTAGAAAGTGACTATTTTGATGTCAACTACTATAAACCATATTGTTTTTTATTAAATTCCCACTTGAGAAATTCCAATTTATAGGAACGTGTTTCATCAATGGTGTGTTTGACACATTTTAGAAATCAATATCAACATATTATTTTATTAATATCATAATTCTCATTCTATTTTGATTTATGTAATGATATAATGACACTTAAACATTGATTTTATTTCATTGAGTTATTGCATATTTATGGAAATGTTATTTTCCCTATTAGCTCGAACCTGATGTCTGCTATATCATAATCGTATGATTAATGAAAGTTCTCCTGTCAATAAATACAAGCCTTTTTCGCATTTATTTGGCGACTCAATGCATATGCAGGACATCATTCAAGCGTTGAATAAAATTTACTCTATTAGTGTGTTTCACTACAACCAATGCTTTACTATTAAAATAGAGTGATCAAACCTTGGTATTCATGTTTCTTGATTACTACGTGCATTAGTGATTTCTAATTTGTGTATTGAACAACTATTATGCAACATTAAATGAAGTGTGTTTTTAGTCCCTGTGAGGAAGAAGTGTTTTGTGCGAGAGCTGATATGCAGAGAAAGCGGGACAAACTTTGTTTCATAATTTTCCACACTTTCGTGTACATTTTCTCTCCTCATAGTTCTTCCACACACTTCTCTTCAACGCAATAGTACACATTAATTAATTAATTAGTAGGTTTTTCTTGTTCAAATTTAGGGCATGAAAAGACTGGTTTATGTGTATATCAAATGTAGAATAACTGTAGATGATTAACTGTATCTGCGAGCGAATTTTGTATCTTGACTCGACATGGTTTCTACCAGTTCACATAAGCTTAAAACTAGCATTTGAAAATTATTAATAGATTTATACTTTATAATATTAGTATAAATTTTGGATTTTTAGAGTGCAATGGGTGCATGAAGAAAGTAATCAAAACCTCCCCCCCCATCGCGCATAAATACTTGAGTTTTCGGTCTACCGAGAAAGGATGTCTAAAGGAAGCATGTGAGGAGGAGTGTGTGTCCCTTGATCTACGCATGCATTCTAATCTGAACTTATGTATGAACACGAAAAAATACAGATGTACACAGTAACACAAAGATATAGCAGAAATAAAACTTCATTTTATTAATATCAAAGAACTAAAAGATGCTTAAACACATGAATGGAAATAAACTAGCTCTGATGGTGGTAGCTTATATTGTAGAAGAGATGTGCTATCTACATGGCTATAAATTGTGTTACAATGAGTCTCAAAGGCCTATTTATTATTAAGAAACAAGGAAAAACCTAAACATCCAAAAATCCTAACCCTAGGAGATCAAGCCCCAAAATTGTGGGTCTCGTTTGGTAAATTGGTACATCAACTCCCCGGGGTCATAACTTTGGCATGTGATCTTTATTTGGCTATCATAATACCTTGTTTTGTAGATATTTAAGAGGAGGCCGAAAAAATTGAGTTAAATGGTTGGGGCTCCTGTGGTCTCTCTATTTTCCCTAAAAACATATTTTAATCCTTCAAAACAGCTCCAGAAGTTTAGGCCTCGAAAAAATGCCAAAAATAGTAAGTTGTGCTACAATTAAGGAAAATGAAAAGAAACAATGGTGGGGGTCTAAGTGGAATATGAGGGTGGCCACCAATATCCACCTGGATCACATTCCCTACACACACCTTTTGCTATACTCCACGCACACACTTTCTAGCTCATTCCTCACAAAAATTTTCTTTGCACAAGAAAACATAACTTATTATCCTTATAGCTTAACTTGTCTATGTGCTTTGTTAGAAGTTCATATTCCTGAGAATATATTTAAAAAACAAGATAAACCATTTGATATTCGTAATGGAGAGATCAAAACATTTTGTAGTGAAATATATTACATCTTGATATGGGAATGATCAACAAAATTGTAACTGCATAATTAATATATATTATCATAGGAAATCAAAATTCTTATTTCGGCATGCTTACTAACTCCATATTATCTTTTAATGTAAATATTTGACCTTTTGAATATATGAGGATTATAATAAGGAGGCCTAATCTATTAGTCCACATACATAGAGAATTAAATTATTGAACCATCAACGTAAGTCTCTCGCACATAGGAATGCATTGAACAAACCTTGAACAAAATTCATTAAGTATTAATGTGAAGTGTTTAAGTTTTAATTTTTCTATAGGAAACAAATTAATAAAGTAATTGGTGTTTTTAGCTTATTAATACATATGATGAAGAAGCGTTGCATAAAAAATTGGGTGTGCAGAGCAAGGAACAAAAGGTTTCTTCTGCAATGCCCCATATCTCTACATACATTTCTACATTAATTAGAGTTTGGGATTATTAATGTTTGATGCATAAAAATCTTGGATAACATGAATACTAAGTGCATTTGTGATTTCATATTTTTCATTTAAAAAGTTATATTAAATGAAGTCTATTTTTAATGCATATAAGGATGAATTGTTGTGCTTCAAAATGAGTGTATGGAGCAACGAACATAATGTTTCTCTAGAAAATGTTCAATGCCTCTGAATACATTGCCACAAGCTACATATTAATGAATGAATTAATGGTTTTTGGTGTAAACAAGGAATCACTCGAATGCTTAATAGCATTTACTCCAAAACATTACGTAATGTTCACTGGTTCATCAAGCTCTATAGCTAGTATATGTTCTAACATATTCAAATGATATGAACAGAAGGGATATGTGTGGGAGAAACTTTTTTCACCCATATTTGTAGCTCTGCATAAGCTCTCCCTCTATGCACTTCTTCAAGAAGCTATAAAAAGTTAATTTTGATGGTATTTGAAACATATTTTCCCATTCCACAGCAACATAATGTAACATAACCTCAGTAAAATTCTCATGCTTCACCGATATTCCCCCTCCGTACACTTCTTTCTGCACACTACATATTGTTAACTTTTACGTTATTTGATACACAAATTCTCTTGTTCCATAAAAATGTTTTTATTGGTAAAACAGATCTAGCAATTAAATTATCATCCCAAATAATTGCATTCCTTGAATGTTTTTCTACACAAGTAATAAGTTCCTCCAATTATATAATTCTAATGAACATGATAGTTGGCATTATTTAACCTCGTAGAAATCTGATATACAGTTAGCTAAATTTGGATAGAGCTACCTTTGTGTTTCTATTTCTTGCTTGTTTGTTGCTCCTTTCACTATGTCTCTTGCTATGTCTCCTTTTGTATTTTTTGTCACAATATTTTAATAATGAAATGGTTATGCCTCACATTGCAATTTGAAGAACGTAGACATCCATGAGTGTAGAGGAAGCACAATAAAATCTTCCTCCACATTCTGTATATATCATTTAGATGTTTGGGATTTTTCCTAGAATTTAGTAATAGAATTAATCAAACTGTTTTTTTATAACTAAATAAATCTATTGAACATCGTGAAATAAACATGCTTTTAAAACTATGCATCTACTCTTTTGTGAATTTTAGCTTTCCTTTCAATTCATCAAAAGGAAAGAAATTCTCATTGAAACTCAAGGCAACACCCCAAATTAGATCATAGCGTTGTGTGATATGCTAAATAAAAATATTTTTAATGCATCCAAGTAATTGTTCAAGAGCAATAAACCATAAAGCATAAGATATTAAAGAATAAGAATGAATTTTATCACATGAGGATTGGACACCATGTCCTAAAGAAACAAACTATCATCTCATCAAATTTTAAATAAAAAGAAATGAAAATAATGAAAAAAAGTGTATGTGTATGCTATAGGAGGAAACAAGAAATCTAAAATAGTTGACAACGTTAGAATCATTTTTAAATGAAACTAACTAATAGTTTATGCAAAAAAAAATATTTTGTCAAGAATAGTTAGACAAAATCTTATCACCCTCACTCTTACGAGAGTTTTTGACTAGTAGCTTGTTATCAAAAAAGCATTACAAATCGCGAAAAATTACTTCACTACCAAAAACGAAAAATAAACATAGATCCAAAAACCTTCCAAGATCAGTAAACAACTAGGATTTATTAGCTATTGGGGGGTTTTATCAAACAAGATTATGTAGTCCTAAATCTAGTGACGACGAAGGATGAAATGCAAAATGTACATGTTTCTCGATATGAGCCAATATTCTATTAAACCAATCTATATTTTCCTATAGATGCACTTGACCACTTTGTAGATTTGTTAATTTTCCCTACATTTGCCACTAGTTGTGTTGGATATCATTCATGATGAAATGATTTCATTCTAGTCATGATGTGTTTCTCTTACGAGTTGTTCCAAATGAATTTGGATATATCCAAGCTCATTTCCAACGTTTTGTTGATAAGATGTAGGGTCACTAAAATTAGGTATATTGAGAGGGTTGGGATCTATAGCCTCCCCCTGACCAATTCACTCTAGGTGATATTGGATTGACTCTCCTCATTCACCAACTCCATGCTTTACACCGCCTCGTTCAATGTCATATTTATTTCACTAGAAAAAAAAAATACTTGAACACAATAATTCTATGGATTGTCTAAAATTTTTTACATTAAATAAAAAACCAACTCAACTACAAACAAAAACAACCCTCCTAGTCTTCCATTATAATGAACGAGGACATAGACCCAAAGGAATGTATGTAAATTAATAGTCATAAAATGCAAAAGAAAATAATAGAACTCCCTAGAAGAAGTAAGAACAAATATACACAAAATAAAAACAGAAACAGAAATACATAAATAATTATACCACCCAATAATAACAAAAAATAGTCAAACAACCCCCCCACCGCAAAAATAAATAAATGAAAATACATGAAATATAGGAACACTGATCAAATGAAAGTAGAGCATATAAGGGTCCCACCTTACCTCGTTGTCAAGATGGGAAACAACAAAATAACATGTTATTGTACTTATCAATTAAATAATGTGTAATTCCCATGGGTAACATGTATCTATATATATGTTTTTAATTTTGTTGGCTATACACTATGTCAATGTAGATCGCCACTAATTTATTCATTTCTCTACTCCTAGCGTAAAAGATTATTTTCCCCATATTTATGAAAATCAAAAATATTTCCATAATTTTTAAATATTTCCTTAATTTAGTTTGTGTGTTTCTGTATTTCCTTCCCATTTTCTTTTTCTTTCATTGTGTCTCATGTGGTATCTACTTTTGTAATTGTGTTAACATTATATTAATAATGAAGTGGTTATGCATCACATTGCAATTACTGGAGTGTGGAGATGTAGGACTGTGGAGGAAACATAATAAAATCTTATTCCACACTATGTAGATGTCATTTATAAGTGTTTGGTTTTTCCCAAAATCAATTCCCTTAATTTTAAAATATTTCCCTAATTTAATTTTTGTATCTCTTTGTTTCTTACTATTTTCTACTCCTTTGTCCATGTCCCTTGTGATATCTACTTCTGTAATTTTGGTCACATTATTTCTCTAATTAAATAGTTATGACTCACATTACAATTTTTGAAGTGTGGAGTGCCTCACATATCTTTTAGATGTTTCAGGCTTTTTGCAAAATTTAATAATACAATTTATCAAACTATTTATTTCTTTAATTAAGTAAATTGATTTAAGGTACTGAAATAGAAATATCTTTAAAAATATTTATGCATTAATTCATGCATTTTAGAATTCCTTTCAATTACCAAAAATCCAATAATATAACTAAACCTTTTTTTTTTCATTTTTCTATTACGAACGCCAAATATGCATGGTAAATATACATGTTATGCCAGTTTCATTTCCTTCAATAATTAGGGAAACCATTGCAACAATAAAAGGTAATTCA
>APFE030466391.1:0-31888 GCA_000404065.3 Pinus taeda | reverse complement strand
ATTAAATTTCTAACTAGACTTACAAATAGAAGCATTTATCTATTTAATAACTACAAACAACATGGATATTCTATATTTCCTTACTAGAAAGGAGTAGTTCCATTCCCTTATATGAATATCTTACTCACGTACTTTATGTGAAATCTGATATAGTTTAAATCAATAAAACAATTCCTACAGTAATGTAATTTTGTTTCTGTTTGATTTGTAGCATAATATAAAATTAACAACTATTATGGTAGAGATAAAGAAAATAATGTTTTATGATTGGAAAGACTCATCTATTTAAAAACTTCCAATTATACTAGGAGAGATAGATTTTCTGATATATATCTTGTATATATTAAACAATCAGAATTCCCACATCTAACAATTACTTGCGACAATTTTATCTTCCAAGTATGCATATAGAAATTGTATACAAATAAAAGTAACAAATAAGAGAACAAGTAAACTATGCACGCTGATATAAAATATATGCAAGTGAGTACATACATGCATCATTTCCTCTATTATATTAATACATATCATTAAATGATCAAAAATCAAAATTTCATCTAAATGTGGTTAATGCTTGGGGAATATTCTTGAACATGACGTATTCCACCTAACCATTAATTGTCTCCAGTAGTCCCCTCAAGCTAAGATATTCTTGTCTTAAAGGATCAACAATACTTTTGGTTCCTAAGTGGTTTCTCTTATAGATTCTTCCTAACATATTTTTAGCAACACCCTTCTTTAAGGTTTGCATTCCTTTTTCCTATGTCTTTTGTTTCGATTTGAGAAAAATATTCTTATATTTTTCTTTAAAGAACGCCTTTCTCTCCTACTATGTTTAATTTGGTTTTCTCCAAACTTAGTATTTCTCTCCAACTAAGTAATTAACATTATATTTGTCTCCCATTATGTTAATACATTTAACAACTTTCTCCTATGGATTTTAAGGAGACTTATTAGGGAAGGTCCACCATGTGGAATTTAACCACTTAACAACTTTTCATGACTTTTCAAGAAGGCTCTAATACCCTAGTTCTCTTTCTTGAATATTACCAAACAATTTATTTATTAATTCAATAAAATAAAATATAATTGAATCATCACTTAGTCTCCAATCTCACTTCCTTTAAGTCTAGAAATAGTTTAAATGTCAAAAAATATCCATGTCTGAAAAAGAAAGACATGATGGTATTAAATATTCCTCCCCTTGAAGTAAAACCAACCCGTGTGTTCCCTCAATTCCAAATTTTCTAAAAATAGTAAGGAAATGTCTCCTGAGTGCTAAAGTGCATCTACTACACTTTACTTTGAGCAATGGATCAATTTTGGAGTAAAGCCTACTCTTTTATTCAAATCACACTCATTTCTTAGCATGTTTCCATACATGTTAAACATGTTCTTTCCATTTTCATTCACGCCTCTCACAAAGAATAGTCAATTTTCATCCAGCAAGGGTCATGAACATACACCCAACAAGGGTTAACAAAATGAATATAACAAATAAACAAAAATAATAAGTCATTTCTCATACTTACCCACTTGCTATTCCAAGTGATGTGGATCCAATCCAAATTTTCTTTTGTGATATTTACAGACATGAAATTTCCAGTTTCCTTTAATTTCATTTACCAATGATAATACAAATTAAAGGTCTAGTTATTTACCTTGATATTCTTTATTAGTCACAACTAGTGGCCTATCATACCAAGTAATATTCTTACAATGTTCTATTGATATCATAACTATAAAATATGAATTAGTCATGTGCAATTAAAGGGTAGAGAAACCTCCTATCTCTACCACTTTCATGTTTGTTATGTGATTGTTAATTTTGTCCCAAAATGCACTTAGTCATGTCCATCCTAATTGATGTAACACTTGTTCCATACCTTTTCATAATCCCACAAAAATATGAGGAACATAAAATAACGAATTCACTATACCAACACAGATAAGTCAGGTGTAGCTTAACATGCTCGAGTTTCATCATCAAAACAAAAAAATGTAACTTCCCAGATATACAACATTCCTTTTCCTTTTTATACCTCATCCACTATTTTCCTTTAACTCGATCACTTGAGTTTTTTTCAGTTTATCCTGCATTGAAAGCTATTGAAGAAGACTATGTGCATCTTACTCCTATGTAGAACAATCAAGTCTCTTCCCCTTCCCTTCATATGCATATCAACTACTTCAACACACATTATGTTAATATATTTATCTTCATCGTTTACAACATCTTCCCACATGCACATACACACACACACACACACACACACACATGCAAATGTCTATTTTTTTTTAATTGTACATTATCTAGAAAGATATATGTTAAAATATTTTCCTTTCATAGTTATGGATGCACCCTTTAGAAATAAACTTTTGCATTTTCAGTTGGTTATCTAATATTCATTATTTTTTTCCATCGTTTAGCTACCCTACTCCAAGAAATACATTCGCCATCCACATGTTTATCCTACTATATGATTCAACTTATTATTAGTTAACTACCAATTCAATTTAATCAACCGGTTAAATATTTTCTATATGGGCCATATAACCAATTGGACAAATTATCCATACTTAATCCATACAAATTTGATATCTATTCCATCCCTCGGTCCTAAGACATAAAAGATTTCTTTTTCCATTTTGAGGGTCTATTTATCTAACAACCCGAGGTTAGGATTTCATGCAATAAAGTTAATAAAGGAAAAATAAGATGAAGGTCATGGGACACATATTCCGAGATGAATTTTGGAAAAGCCATTCTAGTGCGCACCACCTTCAATTTATTATGGCTAAGGAAACTAGGAAAGCCATTGACAAAACAAAAGAGGCATTAATCAGAATTTATTCATAAAAATAAATGAAAATAGGAGAAAAGGGAGATGAAGGGTCATAAATTGAGGGGAAATTGAAGGAAAATAGAGGCTTCTATGATGAAAAAGGCTTCTGAGGATCAATTCACAACTTCTTGTCAGTTATGTTTTAGCATTAGTTTCAGAGAGATAAGAGAACCAAGAGGATAAAGTAAGAAACCAAGAAAATGAAGGAAATGGAAGGATAAGGAAAGTAAAGGAAAAGCACAGAAGGTTGGATCAAGCCACTTCAAGAGACAGATTTGCAGGTAACAGGTTGCGTGTGTGATTTCCTAGCTAATTTGTGAATGCATGGTACATACAATTGTGTATTTGATTCATTTATTATTATTGGCATAGGTTTTCTTTGTTTGAAAATGGTTTTTGTGTTGGAAAATTCCTCAAGGTATTGGTGAAGAAACTCTAGGCATCTAATATTGTTTTTCGAATTGTGATCTCTTAAATGGTTTTCACAAGATTGTGGTAGCCTGATGGTGGAGGTGGTCTAATCTACAGGAAGCCCTAGATTTCTATGCCTTGATATACCACATTCATGCTTATAACATGGCACAAGGGTGATTGGATGTAATAAATATTTGGTTTAGGCTAATATATGGTCAAGTGGTACGTGCAAGTCCTTCACTTTGTTGGCCTTTCGATAAGTTAATAAGAGATATTTTCCTATTGTGATCTATGAGAACTTGTACTTTTTATTATGATGATTTGATGGCTATTGTATCATGGTTAATAATCTAGTTATATTTTCGTTATAAGCATGGATTTGCAATGTATTGTAGCGATGTCTTGTTCAGGATTTGATAAGGCTTTTTTATGGTTAATGAATGCATGGGTCAAAAAGTGTTATTGGAGCTATTATGAGAGGGAATTAGACCTTCTTGGTGATTATCATATAAGATTTAGACTCCTATGATTAGATATGCATTCATGACTTGTAGTTTACATGTTTAAAATATATTTAATGAAATGATTGTCATGGTTAGGCTTTGTTAGGTAAAGTCCTTATTCAAGCTTTATATGATTGGGATTGTATTCAAGTCAATTTTCATTTTGAGAAGTATAAGGCAGTTTTGGGTAAGGCCCTGGAGGCTAGCCTAGAAGTGTGGCTCAGATATCAGGATGGCGGGCACTAAACTTAGAAATTTATGACAAAATTGCATAGAGCAAGGCTTGTGAGTGGGATTAGAGGCCTTCAAATGCATGAAGGTAGTTTCAAGGTTGTGGTTGGGAGTGTAGGTCACTGAAACAAAGTTCTAGTTCAAGCATTGACCACCTAGGGAGATTCTTTAGCTCCTGGGTGATTGGTAGTCCCTTAAGGATGTTGGTTTGTGGTTAGTAGGTCTTAGTTGTAGACCCCACTTCCTTAACTAGAGCTAGGAGTTTAGGTCATGTCATTGTGGAACTTTGCTTGACATTTACTTGGAGCGCATGTAAGAGCGACTAAATGTGGGGAGTGGGGTGCATTACATATTGGTATAAGAGCATGGTTGAAATGCTTAGACTGGATCTTCATGATGTTCTTGTCATCTATGCATGTTAGTGTCTATGTTGTTGTGATGCATGCATTGTCATGGTTATGGTTATCATGCATGAGGGAATTATATGCAGTTAGTGTTATCATGCATGATGTTGACATATATATATATATATACACATCATTCTAATATAGATTGATTTCGAAGATGAGATATCCTCCCTTGAACTTCACTAAGGTATGTGGATTATGTCTATAATTGGTTATCAAACATGGTATGTTTGGAGGAATAAAAGATCAAATGTGACTAGCAAAATGGTGCATTATAGTTCTCATGACTCTCTTTAAAGATCAGATGAGAAAACAAGAGATGATTACTCTCCTAACATAGAATTCACTTTGAGAAGCTTAAAGGAAAATATAAGAAATTTAAAAGCGTATAGTGAAAGAATCATTCAATCACAGGAAAGAATTAACAGAGCACAAGAAAAACAGGGAGAAGTCAATGCATTTATTCTCCAGAGTTTGTCAAGTTTGTAGAGACAGGGACGACCACAAATAAGTTATGGACAAGAGGACAGGACTAATGGGGGATATGGTAGTAGGTCTCATGGAGGACACAGGTCGGACAAGGATGACACAGTTAAAGATGGTAGGTTCTTGGATACAACTCATAGGAGAGGCTGTGGTTATGAGTTCTATTCTAGCTCTGGTTCAGATAGGTATCATGGTCATCATTCTTATCATCCTTATAGAAAGCGTGAGACAAGATAATTTCAATATGTGTTCAAGAAATCCAAACCACCTACATTCAATGGAGAGTTGAAGAATCCAAAATATGGAGATGCATGGTTGATTGGGATGATGAAGTCCTTTGAGATGCATGACTATACAAAGAACATGAAGGCCAGGATAGTTATTTTCAGTCTTAAAGGGAAACCGAACATTTAGTGGGAATATGTGAAACATGTCAGAGATATAACGACAGAGGAGTTGAGTTAGCATGAATTCAAGAGACTCTTTAGGAATAAGTACTTGTCAGATATATATTATTCCAATAAGGATAAGGAGTATGATGTGTTGAAGATGGGATCTATGATAGAAGAGGAGTACACAACTATGTTTATAGAGTTATTTAGGGATGTGCCTTACCTCAAGGATGAGAAGACAAAATTTCATAGAATCATCAGTGGATTTCCAATAGAATTCAAGGATAAGATTGAGTACGATGAACCTTGTTCATTAGAATAAGTCATTGGAAAGTTAAATCACTGTTATGAGAAATCGAAGTGTTTATGCAAGTCTAAGAAGGGTTGGAAAGGGAATGAAAATACTAAAGGAAAGTGCTACAAAAGTAGGGAATATCTAAGGATGCAAGTGAGAAGGAAAATGTTGCTCCTTACAAGAAGTTTAGTATAGCAGAGAAGGGACATGTACCTTAGACTGGAGAGTAGTAGAATAAGGGTAGTGGTAGAATACCATTACAACGCTAGATTTGCGAAAAGGATCATCGCAAGAAGGATATCTGTTGTATTAGGGTTGCATACCTCAGATCTATAGTGCAAAACAAGAACACTGAGCTGGGGATATGGGGCAGAGTATTCCTCATATATATGAAACATTGGATAATAGGAAAGAAGATCATCAGGAATGCATTATTGTGAGGGAAGGTAATCTCTATGATGGGTTTGTTTCCATTTTGATTGACACTAGGTCTAATTATAGTTATGTCATTCCTGACATGATGGATAAGTGTGGTTTGAGAGAAGAAGTGCACTCAGAGTCTTGGTCGGTGCAGTCGACTACAGTTACTAATAAAAGAGTTCATCATTGGGTAAGAGCTTGTACGTTTCCGTTGAATGGTATGCCTACATTAGCATAACTAAATGTACTTCCTTTGGGATCATACAATATGATTTTGGGTATGGCCTGGTTGTACCTTCATAGGACTAATGTGGATTGTTATGAGAAGGCTATCACATGCTTAGATGATGATGGGGAGAAGAGAGTTTTGCATGGTAAGAAGAATCCTACACCAGTGATAATGGTTATAGCTAAGTAGGGAAACAGAAGTTGCAGGAAAAGGTGTGTATTATTTATAGTGCCTGTTCCCAGTGATAAATGTAAGGATGTCGAGGATGCGAAAATTTAATTTAGAGAGGTATTTGATTTTGTAGAAATTTCGGGATGTATTCCCAGTAGATATTGAAAAATTAATTCCTCACAAGGACATGGACTTTTCTATTGAGTTGGTACCAGGAGTGGCACCAATAGCAAGGACACCTTCCAGGATGAGCAGTCTAGAGTTAGTAGAACTGAAAATGTAGTTGAAGGAAATGTTTGAAAAGACATATATTAGGGGAGTTTTGAGGTCTAAAATGAGCCTCCTAATGAAATTATAAAATAACAGTGGAAACAATAAAATAAGAATAGATTACATCATCAAATTTTAGAGGGAAAAAAGAAAAAACTATTTTTTCAACCTGTATTTTCAACTTATCTCCCTATGGGTTTACTCAAATTTTGAGCGGAAACACTCGTTGGATGCATAATTTGATTTCTCATCCAAGGAGTGCCCATGTTGCATACATTCGATGGACTGTGCTACAGGAAAAATGAGAAATACATGAAAAATGTGATTGCAATCATGTTTTTTCATGTATTTCTCATTTTATGTGTAGAAGAATCCATTGAAACTATGCAACATGGGTACTATTTGGATGAGGAATTAAATTTTTTATCTAACGAGTATTCCTGCTCAAAATTTGAGTAAAACCTTAGGGAGATAAGTTGAAAATACAAGTTGAAAAAAGTAGTCTTATTATTTTATTATTTTTAAATCTTTTTACTTTCTTGCTCAAACAATGGTGAATCATCCCCCATGGTTAAGATCATCATCTTGAATCCTATTGATTTTTATAATTTTTTTTTTGTACATTTTTCTTAGGAGGCTTAGTTTAGACCTCAAAATTCCCCTAATGAGTTAGGCCAAATGTATCACCTTGGGGTGCACCAATTTTATTTGTGATGAAGAAGGATGATACTATTAGGTTGTCCATTGATTACATGGAGCTGAATAATCTGACAATCAAGAGTAGGTGGCCATTGTTGTGGATTGATGAGTTGTTTGAACAGTTGAAGGGAGAAACAATGTTCTCAAAGATTGATCTCAGATCAATATATCATTAGGTATGCACCAAAGAAGATGACATTTAAAAGACAAGTTTCCTACCAAGTATGGGCACTATGAGTTTGTTGTGGCTCATTTTGGTTTAACTAATGCTCTAACTAATTTCATGTGTTTTATGAATAGTGTTGTCTGGACAAGTTTTTGATAGTAGTCATTGATGACATATTGATATATTCTAATAATGAGGAAGAGCATGCAAAATGCCTGGCAGCAGTGTTAACACCATTGAGAGAGAATCTATTGTATCTTGATCTTAGTAAGCGCATTTTTTATAGAAAAAAGTTCATTGCTTGGAACATGTTGTTTCCAAGGAAGGCATAATAGTGTACCTAGAAAATACCAGACCTATATTGTAATGGTAAAATCCTATGAATGTGGATGATGTCATATCATTCATGTGGTTAGCAGGTTATTATAGGAGGCTCATCATGAAATTCTCACGGATTTCCTAGCCCATTACATCTTTGTAGCGAAAAGGTAAGAAGTTTGAATGGACAAACGAATGTGTAGCTAGTTTTAAGGAATTGAAGTAGTTTCTTAAAAGTGATCCAATTCTAATCTTGAACATCCAGATAAAGAGTTCATGGTGCTTAAAGATGCTTGCAACATAATACTTGGTGGATTCTTGATGCAAGAGGGAGAGGTGATATGCTATGAGTCAAGGAAACTAAATGAAAATGAGAAGAATTATGTGATGCATGATATTGGGTTGGAAGAAATAATTCATGGATTGAAGATGTGGAGGAACTATCTCCTTGGTAGAATATTTATGTTGATGAGTGATCACATTGGTCTGAGATATTTTTTTGACCAACTTAATCTAAATTCTATGCAAGCTAGATCGATGGACACTCTTAGTGAGTTTGAATTTGAGATTAGGTACATTAAAGTTAAGGAGAATGAGGTTGCATAGGCCCTTAGTAGAAGAGTGTAGGTAAATCACTTAGCAACTATGAGTTCATATGGCATAGATTTACAAGAGAAGATCTTGCAAGTAAGGCAACATGATGATATGTACCAAAAACATAAGAAAAGGTTATAGTAGCATTGTAAAATTGATTAGGATGTTGATTATCATCTCACAATACATGTTTTGGTGGGATTTTAGGATATGGTCTATGTTTTGGAAAAAAGTGGACTCATGAATATTATCTTGAGGGAATTTCATATTAAGTCATATTTAGGTAACTGGAATATCAGAAGACTTTGAAAGTTCTATAGAAGTGATACTATGGCTTGAATCTATAGAAATAGGTTGTTGAGTTTGTCACAAGGTTTTTATATTTTCAACATGTAAAAGTAGAGTTCAAGCACGTAGGTGGTTTGCTATAGCTCATTTTTTTTACAAAATTGAAATGGGAGGTCATTTCCATGGATTTAATTACTAGTTTTTAAAAGACATCTAGACAACATGATTCCATCATGGTTGTGGGGTAGAGGTTGACATAGGTAGCTCACTTCATTCTAGTGAAGTCTAATAATTCAACTATTGAGGTAGCATAGGTCTTCATCTAGGAGAGTGAGATTGCATGGTGTTCCTAAGAAAATCGTATCTGACGAATATGCAAAGTTCACTTCTAGGTTTTTCAGATCTAGGGACATAGTTAGGTTTTATTACAACTTCTCATCCATTGACATATGGACAGATAGAGAGGATCAATAGGATTTTGGAGGATATGTTGAGGATGTATGTTATGAACCAATAAAGGAAGTGGGAAGAATATCTTCCACTGGTAGAGTTTGCGTCTAATAAAAATTATCAATAATCCTTGAAGATGAGTCCATTTGAGCAGAGTTGTAAAACCCTTATCAGCTGGAATCATCTAGTGAAAAGGGTACTGATTGGACTAGACATGATTACAGAGATGGAATAGGAAATGTAGGTCATCAAGAAGAATCTAATGGAAACAAGGGACAAGTAGATGATCTATACATATCAACACAAGGAATTTAAGAATTTTTAGGTTGGGGAGAATGTGTACTTGTGAATCAATCCCAAGAAGATCTCCTTAAGGATTGGATCATGTGCTAAGTTGGAACCTCCTTATTGCAGGCATTTTGAGATCCTTGAGAGGATTGGACTAGTGGCATACAAACTTGCACTCCTGCCAATGGTGAAAGTCCATGAAGTTTTCCATGTTTCATTACTTAAAAGATATGTGAAGGATGTTGATCATGTGATTTATTGGTCTATGTTGCAGGTGAAACCAGAAATAGAATTCTAGATAGAACCTCAGTGCATATTCTGACAAAAATAACTCATTCTCTTAAACTAAGCAATCGTGCAAGTTAAAGTGTAGTGGAATCACTTTGGGCCCAATAAAGCTACAAGGGATATCGTTGCCATATGCAGGATTTGTATCCTTCATTTTTTTCTGATTGAGGAAAAGGAGTTTTGGTATATTTACATATTTGTGTACGGTTGTTATTGTAAATATCGCAATGAGTTGTGTAATAAATCTGAAATACGTGGCATGATTTTCATTTTCTTCATGTTGGTTTTGGTTTTCAAATGTTGTTTATTGTAAATGTTGTATCAATATATGTTATAAAGCTCCATGTGAAGAATGTGTTTGTTGGTTTATATGTGTTATTGAACACCAAGGACAATGTTCCCCCAAGGGGGAGGGGTTTATATCGGGAGGATAAAGGTTGATGTAATAAAAGTTAATAAAGGCAAAATAAGACTAAGGTCATGGGACACATATTCCAAGATGAATGCTAGGAAAAACATCTTAGTGGGTGTCACTTTCAGTTTATTATGGCTAAGGAAATTTGCAAAGGCATTGGCAAAGGAAAATATTCTTTAATTGGAATTTATTTATGCAAATAAAGGAAAATAGGAGAAAAGTGAGATGAAGGGTAACATATTTTCATGAGAGGGAAATTGAAGGGAAATAGAGAAAATTGAAGGTGAACATAGGGCTCAATGATAAAAAAGGATTTTGAGGATCAATTAACAAATTTTTGTTAGTTTTTTTTAGGAATTAGTTTATGAGAGAGAAGAACACCAAGAGGAGAAAGAAAGAAATAAATAAAAGGAAGGAAAAGGAGGACAAGAAAGGAAGGTTGGATTAAGAAGCTTTAGTAGGATGATTTGCAGGTAACAGGTTACATGTGTGATTTCCAAGCTAGTTTGTGAATGCATGGTGTATGCATTTGTGTATTTGGTACATTTGTTGTCACTAGCATGCACATTCCTATTTTGACTGTGGTTTTGGCCTTGACTCTACATTTTTGGATAGCCATGGTATGATGGGATTCTTTTCTAGTTGAGATTTTGATTATCGAAAGGTTTTGCAACTGAGTGAGTTTGACTTAAGAAAAATCCCAAGGGTTGCGAGTGGAGGTGGTTTAATTTCTAGGAAGCCCTTAATAGGTCGGTGGAGACAAGAAAATTCCTCAAGGTATTGGTGAAGAAACTTTGCAACATCTAAACTTATTTTAGGCATTGTGATCTCTTGCCTTGTTTTGGTGAGATAGCGATAGCTTGAGGGTGTAGGTGGTTTTATCTCCAAAAATCCCTATCTTTTTTATGTCTTGAGATACCAAAATCATGCTTGGAATATGAAATGAGGGTGATTGGATGAAATAAAGATTTCTTTCTTCCCAATCTATGGTCTAGTGGTACATGGAAGTCCCTAATTTGGTTGGCCTTTGCATAAGATAATAAGATTTATTTTCTTATTGTAATCTATGAGCACTTATAATCGTGATTTTGATGATTTGATGGTTGTTCTTTCATGGTTAATTATCTGGTTATACGCTGGTTATGAACATGGATTATCAATGTACTCTAGCTATGTCTTGTTCAAGATTTGATAAATGATCAATGCATGGGATAAAAAGTGTTATTTCAGCTACTATGAGAGGGAATTATACATTCTTAGTGATTCTAAGATAAGTTTCATACTACTATGATCAAATAAGCATTCAAAAACCTATAGTGTACATGTTTACCATATGTTTGACGAAATGATTATCATGGTTACGCATGGTTAGGTCAAGTCCTTGTTCAAGTTTTGTATGATTAGCATTGTATTCAAGAAATTTATCATTATGAGAATTGTGGCTCATATCTAGGAACAATAGGCACAAAAATAAGAAATTTAGGTAAGAACTGCATGGACCAAGGCTTTTTATTATGGTTGGAGGCCTTCAACCGCATGTAGGAGGTGTTAATGGTGCAGTTGGGTGTCTAGGTCACTAAAAAAAGTTCTAGTTCATGGATTGACCACCTGTGGTGTTTCTTCAACTCCTAGACAATCTATAGTCCTTGTAGGATGACAGTTTGTGGCCAATAAGTCTTAGTTGTAGACCAGACTTCCTAAATTAGAGCAAGGATGTCGGGTGATGTCATCGTGGCACTTTACATCACATTTACCTCGAGGGAGTGTAAAATGGGGTAAATATGGGGAGGGGGTTGTTAAAATTTTAGTTTCCTTCTAAGGAATTATAGGTTCTCACTCTTGATTTTTGTCTTAATCAACTTCACACTTACCCATTTCTACAAATTATGACTCTTTTTTCATCCTTTGAAAACTATTCCTAGTTGCTTTCATGTTTTTTTTGTTCCTTTGGGTAACCAAAAATAAATTATTATTGTTACTTTAAATATGTTAATCTTTAATTTATTTACATGATTTGTTTTTTTTGTGATTTATTTTGTTTCAATCAAAATTTATTGGGATATTCCATCCCATCTTACTGACATATCACCTGTTTAATAGGTTTCTCACCTATGTTACACTCCACTTATTCTTAAGTTATCCTTTTGTCAACCGACTCTCTTGGCTAATAGCTTCTTTTCCTAATATTCAGTATATACATTTACAAGGGTGTTACCAATAATCCTTCATCCAAGCAGGTCTAAATCTTAGAATTCCCCTTAAATTTATCAAAGCCGAATTATGAATTAATTTTTTAGATAGAAACGTCATTTGAGACTACTTTTTGTTACATGCAGGGTTATGGTTTCTTAGTTTCTTTATGCTCAACCTAGAGCACACTACTACTTATAGGTTTCAACCTTTCTCACCTGGGTGCATGTATCTAATGAATCTATAGATTAAGTGTGCATAACCTAGTTTGGAGATCATTTATACATAATATTACTTTGTATTCACTATTTATCACTTTAAATTCTTTCTTTTGCATTCTCATATTGTAATTTGAGGATACTCATGGATGTATTCCTTGTAGAGCATTAAATTATTTCCTTTTAAAACACATTCGATGTGATATAGAAAGTTTCTTTTGCACCATACCTTGTATCCAAGAATGGTTATAAGGTTCTTGAGCCATTAAGTTGCTTAATTTTTTATTCAAATCATATTACTCACCAACATCAATTTATCGAGAATTTTTTATCCAATTTATATATTACTTGTATGAGATTATCCACAGGGTTTCTCTCTTATTTATCAATATAATATTAGTTCTTTTCAGAATTTATAGGTCATTCAAAATTTCACTTTTATACCTTTATAATGACCTATTGAGTCATTTGGCTTCCATTTATCATTCCTCCATGGTCCTTAGGCAACTCCTCCATGCATTCTAAAGCACCCAATTAAAACTATCTTATTGTTAGAATTCTAATATTGTGGTTTCCTCTTTAGTTCTCTATGTTTTTAAGCTTCACATATGAATTAAAAAATGAAAATACTAATCTTTATGCATAATATAATCTACTTAATAAGTATTTGTTCTGTACAATTTTCTCAACTTGTACAATGTTAACCTTTACAAGGTTTATCCAACAGTTTATTTTTATTTGAGAGTATTAAATGGAAACTTGCTCAGTTAACATCCCTATTTAAATTTCTAACAATGTCCCTAAAATTATTTGATAACATTTCAATGGTGTGTGTGTGTGTGCGCGAGATTTTCTTAAATAAAACTGATAATTCGTACAATTTCCTGTGTAATATTTTCTTCAGGTTTTTCTTTTTTCATTCCACATCTCGCTCTTAATCAGAATTAGACAGTTCATGACACCCTTTCTTTTCTCAAGTCTTTAAATTTAATAACTATGGGGTCATCTCTCTCACATAAATGCCTTGACTATAAATCATTCCCATTTGGCATGGAGAACTTTAAATAATGTAATATATAGACAAATCCCATAGACAAGATTATTCAGAATTAATTTTCCATCATATTCATATCAAATGCCAAGATACTTCAAAATAGTAGGTTTTCCAATCCATTTCAAATTTAAAGCATTTCTATTTTATATATTACTAGCTACTTTAGTTTATATCAACAAAATTTTATATTATATTTCTTTTCTAGATTATTTTGAATTACGAACGAAGGAGTTCCCTTTAATCCTTCGTTGGAACTATTCGTTGCATCTAAAATGGTTTTTTTTATAATTTCTATTCTTCTGTTGGAATTCAGGTCTAATTCAAGACCATATGCATTCATTAGTCTATTTACTACCAATGTGTACTACCTTCTTTACACTTCCTACAACAACCTTTATTAGATTGTTATTTTAACTATTATTACATTCAATATCTAGAATGGAGCCACTTCTTCTATTATTATATACTTTACCTGTCTCAGCCATGAACTACAATTGGTCTGAAAAGGTTGCTTCTTTCTCTTATAGAAAATTTGTATATGGGTATTACCCTATTGTTGTGTTATTGTGGTGGCATTATATTCACGTGTTTGAATGTTCTATACTGTAGCTGCCTTATTGATATTGTAGTAGTCCTCATCACTATATATATATATAGATATTGTTGGAAAATAATAATAAAATTATTATGTCTTTCTTTCTCTTCTACTGTATCTTGTTATTGCATTCTCCATACACATGAAAAAATGTATGTATCAATACTTGATTTCCTTATTTTCCTCATACAATTATTACATTATCTTAAGATAATTTTCTCTTTTTGGAATACCTATCACCAACCCACACCTTGTACACTTGTCTCACCCAGTTCAACAAAGGTAATCACTTACTAAAAATCTCATTGATAGTTTATTTAATGGAGTAATGTACTTCTAGTCCCCTTCTCCTATCCACCACAATATTTTACCAATTTCTTTTATACAAGATAGACTTATGTTCCTTAGTCTTTTACTTCATCTAAAAATTATGTTGTAGTAGATAACATTTTATCTCTTGTCTATGCTTATATCTAGTCTCATTTGTCAGGAGATCTAGTAGATACTTCATGATTCATGTCTTATTTGTTTTACATGGTAACTTTGTTAATTTTCAACTATGGGTTGGTCCATAAGCCTTTAATTTTTGTATAACATTCGACAAAACTAATTTAAATTTTTAGAATACAACATTTTATACAAAATACCTTTAACCTTTTTCCACAAAATAACTTTATATGTTGTTTGACCCTCATGCCTCAAATTTGAACCTGCAACTCTAATACCATATATAACATACCTCAATTTCACATACTAATTTTGTTTTCTTATTGTTATAAGTATCAACAAGTAATAGTAGTTTATTAAATATAGCCTTTATTAGATCTATTTTATTGTAGCTTCTTCAAGGATTAAATAAAAATATCAAAATTTCCTTTACCCATGAACTTGGTATCCATGGATTTCCTCTTTAAATATGGACCTCTCTAAAAGGGGTTTATTATTATTATGACAAGTCTATGTTTACTCTTATAGTCTTCATTTTGCTCTTGTATTATCTTCATATCCATAATATTAATTCTTTTCATAGTCATAATATTAATTCTTTCAATCAATAAATGATGTTCACATATCAATTATGATAATTTTTGTAGTTATAAGTCTCAAATCTACAAACCACAACATACCTTGAAATAAGGAGAAAATGTTCCATCATTTAATATACCAAGCTCTTATATCCCTAACCATATTTCAATACATATATTCCATCCCTCACAACTATTTAACTATGATATAGCTCATTTATTTCATTTGTGTGGGATATATACATAGTGTTTTCTTTACAATCCTACCCTTATACACTTTGCATTAATCATCCTAGGCCACATGGTCCTTTTCAATCTGAACCTATGTGACTATTGTACATGTGCATTACCAATGGTGGAGACATTTTTTATGAGATATAACAGTAGATGTTGATTAGGGTTTCACCAAATTGCATTACCCTACCCTTCTTAGTTTCATTTGACCTCAATTATTCTTGTCTCTCTTGCATCTAGAAACGTATACTTTGTTAGGTTCAAATCTATGCCCATGTGGCCACCATCACACTTGTAATTTTTTACCAAGGACACATGTAATCCTCAGGAGTCTAGGACCTTCGCTAATTGTGTAGGTACTTTATAATTCATATTTCACATTGTGTTCATCCATTTTCTATTTACAATAGTTACTAGTAAAGGGACTCATATATTTACTTGAATAATTTTAATTTCTCCAAGCCGAGAAAATAATGACTGAATTAAGAAAATTAATAGCTTCCAACCGCATTATTGGGGATCTGATTTCTTCTCAGAGGTAGCTATCTAGCCATATATTTATCTCTATGATATGTCATTTTATTTTCAATTCTAATCTATTGAAGAGGGTTTAAGAACTAACTAGGTTTCCTTGTATATTGGTTCTACTATATTAATATACTCTCAGTACCTACTATTTTTCCTTGATAGGGTATCTTAATAGCATTTTCTCGGTGTCATAATGTTTTCTTATGCTCTCGTTTTTTCCTAAAACTTTAAACCCCACTCTCCGAGGTATGTCAAATTTGCAATTCGTTCTTCACTAGTTCTATGATTTGTGGTTTCTTATTTCTTGTCTGAACCATAGTAATAATTCTTTTACATTTTCCTTGTAGTCGTTGAAGAATATGGATGCATTGCCTTATTTTGGCATTATTATTTAGAAATGGAAATTGGGTAAGTTGAAAATTATTCTCTTCCTTTTGTCTGAGAAAAATCCCCTTATCAATTGGGGTTTTAAAATTGTTGGTTATTGTGCTTATTATTAAGAGTAGTAATTATTTTCTTTATACTATGACATTTACATCTAAGGCCTAAAATGTCATTTTACTAATTTCTAGTGTTCCAATTCAATAGAGAATTATGTTCTGATTTAAAACTCTCAATTTTTCCCTAACATACCTCATTCCACACCTCAATTTCTTTTTTGTAATTACAATAACTTTGTATGCCTCAATGTACTATCCTCTTTATGTCTTCTTGATTTCTATATAGTATAATATACAACTAGTAATAGTTAGGGATCTAAATATCCATCTTTGTTATGCCAAATGACCTAAATTTCTTTTGATTTTCATTCAAAATGTTATGCCATCCTAATTTCCTGTTTATATTCATTTGGTCTTGTTATTCCATATATCTAGCCCTAACTTCTCATCCTCCTCTTAATCATTCTTAGAATGGATACTATCCTTCTAAGGGTTGGATCTTTTAGAAGTCCTTACATTCAATTTACTATTCTAAAAATTGCTCTTTTTCAGTTCTACATACACTCAAATCCTCATTATTTTTCCTATCCATATCTTACTGTGAATATTATGGAAATGTGCCCTTCCCCCTTCTTACATTTTATACATTTTAAAAATTCTCATTTATCAAATAGTATCATACTATGTAACTTTAAAAATCCACCATATTTGTGAGAATACTTTTAATTTAGAAATATACCTCTCCTCAATTTGTATGTTCGACAATTCATTTAGAATTGTTAATATTTATTGGAGTATGCTATACTTGTCTCTACTACATATACTGCATGTTCTACACACTATACTATATCTATTTGACTAGGCACCAACCAAATGAAAACACATATTATATAATTGTCCCTACTTAGCATTATCTCTTTTCTTATATCACTTGCTGTAATTTTCTGGCACACTTATAATTTATGTTATACTAATTCCACCTGCTCATGTAATATAATATTCTTTGGTTTATATTTAATACTAGGTTTTCAAATTTATAACCTTTGATGTGGGTTCTAGTCTCTTTATTTCATGGTGTTTTATTTTTATTTTTATTTTTTTATAAATAGTGTGTATGTGAAGTGAAAGGGATTATAACATGGTACTTCATTGCCATATGCTTACACTTGGTGACCTCAAAATGGACACGCATTTATTATCCATGTGAATACCATGTGAAGTGTGTTTTGGGTCTTACCCGACTCTGCTGATCATCTTGAATTCATCCAAGGGCTAAAATGTGAGTTGGATGAACCCTAACCATATGCCATAACTTTCTTTGGTTCTTTCATCCCATTTTGTTCTATTTCTCCACAAGGCAACGCCTTGGTGTTTGAAATTTATTACGCCTCATCTTTTTCATTTTGCAAAGGCCATTTAGCCACCTCCTACACCTTTAACTCTTCTACCATGACGAAGTCATATACAAGAAGAAGTAATCAGGCTCCTATGTATATTAATTCAATGTTTCTTTTAAACATGCATTGTAGTTTTCACTTCCTTTTGTTTCCTCGTCTTTCCTAAGCCAACATTTATTATTATTATTATTATTAGTTATTTTTTTTCCTTTGGTGAATGACCTATAGGTTTGGTGAATGACCTATAGGTTTTGAGAAGTGGTACTATCACATGGAGTAATCCAAAAGGTGTTATGGTCCTAGGTGGGACTGAGGTTTCAATTTTGAGTTTGTACATTTTCACCAGCACCCTCAATGATAATTTATTGTAACCAATATGACCTTACATGGTGATCTTCATCCCCATAATGATTCATTGGTTCATTGCCCCTAATTTGCATTCTACCATCCTCAATTTGCACTTCTCTATTTTAGCATTCTCCATTTTAAATTTCATTGGTTCATGGCCTCTTAGTATTCATTCATTTTATGTAAGGATATGAATAGGTAACCCTGTCATGACTACAGTCATCGTGTTTATGGAAATTTCCTCCCATTTCTATTGGTGGCAAGGACGTTATATTATCACTTGTGATTTATTAAGTAATTATGTTGCCGGCATGTTCTCAACCTTTTATTTTTGGGTTTGGGTTTTCCTTAAGATCATCAATTCATGCTTTTATATTGTGGTTCTAATCATTTTTAACTCTTGTGTGTGCAGGTAAAAACAACATTCCATTTGTCTTATGATAGGTATACATACGAGCTTGCATAATGTAACTCTTTCTCCCTTTATTTTCTTCTTTTTGGTTCACTAGAGATTCCTAATCCTTTCCCCTTGTTTGAAACTATAGGTGTACTTTTTCCTCGAGGGTTACCTTTCTCACTAAAATTTCACCATGTTTTCCAGCTCCAATATTCACTCGTTGTGTTATAGGTTGGTTACTCTAGTGTTCCTCCCTTGGGTACATATGCTGAGATTCGGTGAAATTTTTATGGCAATTGTTTCCTAGACATACCTTCTACCACTTTTAATTTTGTGACCTTAGGCCTCCACATTTGTCGAAAAAATTGACTATGTTGGAATTTGTAATTATGAAAGGGTTTTTTAATGTCATGATTATTGTGCTTTGCATAATAATCTTGTGTATGTATACTTTTAAATTACCATTTTTAAACTCAAGATTAAGGTTCTTGACATATGGCTATGGTTTGCAGGGCCTTACCATAAATTGATGAATAGTTCATTGATTAACTTATTCCATATAGTATTTTATTATGGAGGAAGGGATCCTCATTTTTTTATGTAATTGTGGTTATATTTTGATTCTCTTCCACCATCATCGGAATGTTGGTTTGTATGGTACTTGTGCTTATTTTCTTCTTAAGTGGCGAGGGTAAATGTATATCTATGCTTCTTATAGAGTTCTTTTCTTTTCCTATTTACATATATCATCTTACATTCAAGCATTTTCTCCACATTACTTTTCACAAACTATATATATAATATGTACATCATTGATTTAGAGTTCTTCGAGAAAAAACTATGATTTATTCCATATTGACTAAGATTATAATGCTTTCTTTTCATTGTTTTTGTTCTTTCATTATACTGAACTACTGGCTCATCTCATAGGGCTACATCCACTTTGTTTATCCCAACAAATTCAGTACAAGGTAAAATGTAACTTTCGTGTTAAATGTATGTACGAATCTATGAGAGATTTGTTGGAATAAAATGTTCCTTCTTCGTTGAATATATCGTAACTCTTTATTTTTATTATCAAGGACACAATGTTGGTAAATTTAACGTTATCGCCCTATTATTTTTTAATGAACCATTTTTTTGTATGTAAGGTTATTCCTATTTTCGTACACAATTAACCTTTGTACCAAATCTTGTACAATAAACAACTAAACTCTGTACTAAATGTTGTAAAATGACATGATTAACATCAAGTTCTGCTTTATTGTTCATCCCTATACCTACTTTTTAGATGGCACCTTTTGAGTGTATACATAAACGAAACATAAGGATTTTGTGACTTATAGTAAAACCCGGGTGACAAGTTCATGTAATAAAATTTAATAAAGGAAAAATAAGACCACGGTTAAGGGACATTTATTCCAAGATCAATGTTGGGCAAAGATAACCTCGTGGACGTCACTAGATGTGTTTTGGCTAAGGAAAAGGCATTAAAAAGAAAGAAGGAGTCTTTGGCACATTTATTTACGAAAATAATGGAAATTAGGAGAAGAGTAAGGTGAAAGGTCACATGTTGCATGTGAGGAGGTAAATGTAGGAAAATAATGGAAAATGAATAAAATAGAGGCATCATCAATAAAAAGGCCTATGAGATTTAGTTGGTAACCTTCTGTTAGTTCATTTTTTGGAGTTGTCTCATTATTCTCTCTCTATCACTTTTGGTCACTTAGAGTTTTCTTGGATAACTCTAGCTTTGGATCAAGGAACGACAAGAAAGCAAAGGGAAAGGAAGGAAAGAAAGGATCAAGGAAGGAAGGGCAGGATTAGGAAACTTCAGCTGGAATACTTGTAGGTAACACATTGCATGCGTGATTTCCTCATTAGTTTTGACATGCATGGCTTTTCATGTTGGTGTATGGTTCTCTTGTTGTTGGTGGCTTTGCTTTGTTGGGTTATGAGAGTGGTTTTCAACCTAGCCTTTCCTTTTTCTAGATGCCATGATATGTTGAGATGTTTATGTCGGTTTTGAGCCTTGGTTTGCAGAATGGATTTTTGAATCCGAAGTGGGGGTGGTCTCAAGGTTCATTCTCAAGGGTCTAGAAATACCTTAACCAGTTTTGGTGGGATACATGGTAAGGCCTAAGAGGGAAGTATCGGTTTATGGCCTTGTGATCCAGGTTTGGAATACGATAAAGCCTGAGAGACTGGTCTCGGTTTAGGGCCTAATGTTATGTGATTAGATTATGTTAAAGTGTAAGAGACAAGGAGATAAACAATTCTTCAAGGATAGTAATGGATTATGGATGGCATTCCAAGTTCAGTTTGGTTGTGATTAAAGAACTGGTTTTGGTGGGATCACAATTTCATGAGGGTGGAGGTGGTTTAACCTCTGGATTCCCTTGTTTTTTTTGGATTGGTTTACCCATGAGATGCTACATTCATGTTTGTAATATGGCACGGGGGTGACTAGCTGAAAGAAATATTTGGTTCAACCATGTCTACTGTCGGGTGGTATGTAGATGTCCTGAACCTGGTTGAATTTTCTTATGATTAATGAAAGCTAAGTTATCTTGCTTTTGCACTTGCTTATATGTGGATTTAATGGTTTTTATATCTCTTTTATTTACATGGTTTTATGTTGGTTATAATTTTAGTCAATTGACTGGTTCATGTCATGGTTTTCTCATGTATTTACTTCTAATTGTTAAATTTATGGATGCAAGACCTAATTGATGTTATAAGAGTTCAATGGAGAAGGTGGTGATCCTTATTGTCATGTTTCATAAGTGTTTTTAGTCATTCATGCCTTGTCTTGTGCCCTATACCTGTAGGTTTGATTGATGCCAATTGTTTAAAAAAATGTTAGTCTCGGTTAGGGAAGGTCAAGCCTTATCCTGAGGTCGACTTTGGTTTAGTAGTCTTTTCATCATTTCTTTGATAGATTTTAAAAGTTATTACAAGTTCTAGGAAATGGCCGTGATTATGGGCTAGAAATGTTCCTTGAAATCCTTGGACACTAGCACAATTATGTTGGGAAAATTCCCTAGATGTTGGCTTGTAGGCCTGCGAGAGCAACCAGAGGTCCCTGGACACTGGAATTATTATAGCATGAGACTATCCAAAGGTCAAGAGGCATAAAATATCAGTGGTACCCAGGGGAAGGATGTCGGAGTGGCTGAGATGTCTCATGGGGTTATTGTTGCTGATGTGTAAGGTCAGGTTCATGTCTCCTATCGATTCCATTTCCTTAGGCTCACCAAGGAGGTTGAATCCCTTATAGTGGCCTCTCTCATTGCATGTTTACCTTGGTTGGCTAGTTACTTGGGTAGATGTGGGAGGAGGGTGATTACAGATTGGTATAAGAGTGTGGTTTTGCTCTCCTTGGGTGAATGAATTTTTCATGCATTAATGTCAGTTGTACATGTGCCATTCATCCTTGAAAGCTTGTTGCATATGCATGGTGTTGGTAATGTTCATAGTCATGTTGCCATGGGGATAAGGATGTCATTGTTTGAAGCATGTTTTCATGAGTGTGTGACTGGTTGCTTGTGTCATTTTGTATGCTTCGTTAAATTCTCATATGTTTGGTTACATTCTTACATGCTTGGTTTCATGTATCGTTATTGTAGGTTTGGTTACAAGTATTGTCTTTCATGCTAGATCATATGCATTCATACATGTGTGTGGTCGATTACCCATTACTTATGCATGTTAATGTTACATGTGGTCAAGTATACATTGGCATTATGGTTTTTGTTGTCATGCATGTAGTCATGGTATGTGTGTAGTTGATATGGTCATACATTGATGACTAGACTCTAACTAGTTTTATGGTTACATGGTTATGTGCTTATGCATCATATGTCTATATGTTGTTATGATTATGTTATACATGTATCATGCTGATTTGATGATGTTGTAGATGAGATTTCCTCCCCAAACTATGCTAAGGTACATTGGGTTATTGTACCATCAAATGGATACCAAGATGGTAGACTATAAACACTCTCCCTATGAATATAATGAGCATCATGATTTTGGGCTCTCTTCTAATTTGGTACATACATTGAGAAACTTGAAGGAAGAAATAAGGAGTTGTAAGGCGGACAATGACAAAATCATGTAGGCATAAGAGAAACAAGCATAGGTTAATGCAATACTACTTCAAAGTTTTTTAGAAGTGCAGTGACAGGGACCACTTTGGATCAACCATGAGAAGGAGGACAAAACTAATGGGGCATATGGAAGAAGGTATTATGGTGGTCACAGGTCAGATAGAGATGACACGGTCAGAGATGGGAAGCTGTTGGACACTCGTGATAGGAGAGGTGATGGACACATGTAGTATTCTAATTCTAGTACAGATAGACATCATGATCATCATCATTATCATCCTTACAGGAGGAGTGATAGGGGATACTTGTCAAATGAGTTTAATAAGGCAAATCCACCCAACTTTAATGGAGAGATGAAGTAATCATGAGATGCAAAGTATGGTTGGTTGGTATGAAGAAGTTCTTTGGATTGCATGGCGATTCAGAAAACATGAAAGCAAAGATAACCACTTTTATTCTTGAAGGTAAAGAAAATATTTGGTGGGAAGATGTGAAGAATGTCAAAGGTATAAATGAGGACGATTTTACGTAGAATGAGTTTGAGAGGCTCTTCAAGAAGAAGTATTTGTTAGAAAGATACTTCGATGATAGAGCTAAGGAATTTTATGTGTTGTGGAGGGGTTCCATGATAGATAATGATAATACCAGTAGATTCTTGGAGTTGTTGAGATATGTGCCTCACCTCAAGGAGGAGAATTCCAAGGTTTAGAGATTCATCAATGGACTACCAATAGCATACAGAGACCAGATTGAATTCGATGAGCCTAGATCATTGGAGGAGACCATCTGAAAGTTGAAACATTGTTATAAGTAGTTGAAGTGAAAAAGTTGAGCCTAAGCATGACTTGAAGAGAAATGAGAAATCTAAAGGAAAATGGTTGCCAAAGGGAGGAATACCTCAAGATGAAAGTGAGAAAGAAAATGTGGTTCCTTACAAGAGGTTTAATAAATTGAGGAAGGACATGGAGAGCAGCAGGGGTAGAGGTAGTGGTAGGGAACCATTGCAGCATTGAATATGTGGTAAGGATCGGCATAAGAGGGATTGTCCACAATATCAGAATGGGTGTAGACCCCATATTTATAGTGCTCAGGAGGTGGATACAATTGGTAATGTGGGACATAGCATTCCTATTGTTTATGCAGTTGTGGACAATAGGCAGGTGGATCATTAGGCATCTATCATTGAAATGGATGGTAAGCTTTGTGATCAAGTTGTTTATATTTTGACTGATCATGGATACAACTATATCTATATTATTCGTGACCTGGTGGATAAGTGTGGTTTGAGAAAAGACGTTCATCCAGAATCTTGGTTGGTGCAGTTTGCTATAGGTACAAAGAAGAGGGTTCATCGTTGGTTAAGAGCTTGTGAATTTGAGTTAAATGGTATTCCTACATTAGAAAATTTGAATGTACTGCCATTGGAATCATATAGTATGATATTGGGTATGGATTTGATGTAACTTCATAGGACGAAAGTGGATTTCTTCGACAAAGACATTGAGTCCGTGGATGATAATGGGGAAAAGAGAACTTTTCAGGGGAGGAAGAATCCTACATCAGTGAGGATGGTTACCGCTATGCAAGCTAAGTGTACCTGCAAAAAATTTTGTGTGATGTTTGTAGTGCAAATTTCTAGTGAGAAAAGTAAGGAAGTTGGGGATGTGGATATTTGGAGAAAATACCCAGTTCTACAACAATTTCAGGATGTATTTTATGAGGACATTACATAGTTTCCACCTTTAGTGAGGTAGACATATTTATTGAGTGTGTGCTAGGGGCATCTCCAACATCAAAGGCAACTTACCGAATGATCACACCTGAATTAGTAGAGTTGAAGTTGTAGCTAAAGGATATGTTTGATAAGGGATACATTACACCAAGTGTAACACCTAAGGGTGCAGTAGTGTTTTTCGCAAAGAAGAAAGATGGCACTCTCAGATTATTCATTGGTACCGACAGATGAACAAGGTAATGATTAAGAATAGGTACCCATTGCAGAGGATTGATGATTTATTTGATCAATGGAAAGGAGCAACAATTTTCTCTAAGATCTACTTGGCATTGGGATACTGTGAGGTACGCATCAAGGAAGAGCATATCTTCAAGACTGCGTTCAGGACCAGATATGGGAATTATGACTTTGTTGTAGTTCCATTTGGTTTGACTAATGCTCCAATTACATTTATGTGTTTTATGAATATTGTGTTGCGTCCTTATCTAGACATGTTTGTTATTGTATTCATTGATGAGATACTGGTATATTCTAAAAATGAGTAAGAACATGTCGAGCATTTAGCAGCAACGTTGAGATTTCTAAGAGAGCATCATTTGTATGATAAGCTTAGCAAGGGAAAATTCTTTCAGATAGAGGTGCATTACATGGGACATGTTGTCTCCAAGGAAGGCATAGCAATGGATTCAAAAAAGATAAGGTTCATCATGGAGTGTGAAGCTCCTAAGAATGTGGATGATGTGAGATCATTCATGGGATTGGCAGGCTACTACAAGAGGTTCATCAAGAACTTCTCATGCATTGAATATCCTATCACATCATTGTAGAAGAAAGGTAAGAAGTTTGAATGGACAAAAGAATGTGTAGCTAGTTTTGAGCAACTCAAGCAATCGTTGACACGTGCACTAGTGCTAAAGATTGCAAATTCAGACAAGGAGTTTGTAGTTTGTACATATGCTTACAAGAGAGGACTTAGTGGATTTCTCATGCAAGAAGGAAATTTAGTGTGCTATGAGTCACATAAACTGAATGAGCATGAGCATAACTATCTAACTTATGAGCTTGAGCTAGCAGCGATCATATATGCATTGAAGACATGGAGGCATTATCTTCTTAGCAAGAGGTTTGTACTTATGAGAGACCATAGTGGGTTGACATATTTGTTTTACCATCCAAATTTGAAAGCCAAGAAATCTAGATGGTTGGCCACCCTTAGTGAGTTTGACTTCGAGATCAGATACATCAAAGGGAAGGAGAATAGGGTTGGAAATTCTCTTAGCATAAAGGTACATGTAAATCATATAACAACTATGAGCTCTTATGGGACAGAGTTACATGATACGATCTTGTAGGTAGGACAATGGGATGACAAGTACATGGAGATCATGCACAAGTTATAGCAAAATATAGGTACATGTACCGATATAGGCATAGGTATAGGTATAGGTGCAAGCATAGGTGCAGATATAGGTACAAGTGATCAAGATGTAGAATATCATCTCATGGTAGATGGTTTGGTGAGATTCAAGTTCAGGATCTATGTACCAAATTGGAGTGAACTGAAGAAGGTGATCTTGAGGGAGATTCACGCAAAACCATATTCAGGTCACCCAGGATATCAGAAGACATTGACGGTGGTGAAGAAGTTATAATTTTAGCCGAATCTGAAGAAGGATGTGTCAGATTCTGTGGCTAGATGTTTAGATTGTTAGAAGGTAGAGATAGAATGTAAGAATCCAGGTGGTCTACTAGAACCTATAGCAGTTCTGGAATGGAAATGGGAGGTCATTTCCATCAATTTCATTACAGGTCTTCTGAGGATAGTGAGACAACATGATTCTATTATGGTTATGTTTGACAGGTTGAGAAAGGTAGCTCACTTCATTCCAGTGAAGACTACATAGTTGTTGTAGAACCATCTTCAGTTCAATGAATTCAGGGATACTCATCCGATAAGCGGTTTTTGACACAGATGAGTATATCTCTGATAAAAAATAAAATAAAATTATCAAGCTAGGGGTGGAAAATAGCATTCACGAGACATAAATGTTGTTGTAGCATTGATAATCCCAAGGGAATAACTACAAACGCGTAATAGTCCTAACAAGTTCTAAAGGATTTTTTAGTGTTATCTTCTTCCCTTATTATAATCTCATGATAACCTCATCATAAATCAATCTTAGAAAATACCATAGCACCCTTGACATGATCAAATAAATCATCAATTCTTGGGAGTGAATATTTTCTCTTAATGATCAACTTATTTAGGACTTTATAGTCAATACAAAACCTCATGGTACCATCCCTTTTCTTAACAAATAATACAAGGGCTCCCCAAGGTGATACACATAGGCGCATGTCCCCCATATCGAGTAGTTCTTGTAGTTGCATCTTCAATTCAATCAATTCAGGGATACTCATCCAATAAGGAGCTTTCAACACAGGAGAAACTCCTTGAATTAGATCTATAGTGAAATCAATATCTCGCTTGGGTAGTAGCCCCAATGTCTCTTCCGAAGACACATGAAAAAACTCTTGGATCACTGGAAAATTTTCAAAGGTAGTTGTTTTATCCTTGGAGTCAGTATACCCTACCTGAACAACATAACTTCGGCAACCTTTTTTAAAACATTTTCCTACTTGAGAATTTGTAATATTTCTTGTTTGATACCCTCCTTCATAAGATAGCTTATGTTTGGTCTTTGTAGTTCACTAAGGACCATTGTCCTTATAACCAATCCATACCATTTAAAATTTCATAAGACCATAAGGGTAACACATTTAAGTTTACACTAATTTGATGGCCTGCATTCTCAATGGGACAATTTTCTACTTGAGTTGATACCCTTTTTTTCCCAAGTGGCCAACTGTACTGATTAGGGATTTTTAAATTTATGAGTTTGTATATGACATATTTCTACTAATTCGGGATTAATGTAACTTCAACTTGCTCCCGAATTAGTTAAAATAGATACACTATGGTTAAATAATTTACCTTCAAACTCAATCTTAGTAGGTTGGTATTCAACTTAATGATCTTCCAGGGAAGCATTGATTTTGGGCATACTCCTATCCACCTCACCAATAGTAAAATCCTCCTAAATGTTATTAGAATGCTCTAATTTGGTTCGGTGGGGGAATCTTTTATAATAATGAGGATCGCCACAAACCCAACATTGTAATGGAGGCATTTGTGCCAAGATATCCTATGATTTACTTGACACTTCCACCTGTTTGGACTGATTTGGTGATCCGAATTTCTATTAATTTTCCCATCGGCTTTATTTTTTTTATTTTTATATATATTCATAGTATTTCCAATTTTTTCACTTTGATTTCTTTGGGCGAATTCTCTTGTACACTCTTATTTAACCAACCCTTGTTGACCTCTCCTTTTTTCTTCATCTACTGGTGGCATATCTGTGCCTTCTGGATGGCCTCATCCATGGTCTTAGAATTATCAAATTCCAAGCATTCCTTCATAAACACTCGCAAACTACTTATAAAATGCTACTTCTTGGATTTTTCCTCTCGTATGTAAGGCACATATCTGAGTAGAGTTGTGAATTTAGTCACAAATTCATCCATAGAAAGTTATCCTAACCATATGCTATGGAATTTCATTTCCTTATCATTGTAAAAACATTCAATGAAATATTTCTCCTTAAAATGTTTCTAAAACTCTTCCCAAGTCACCTCTTTTTTATTAACTCGGTGAACAACTTTAATCCCTTCCCATCACAAGGTGAATTTCCCTTGAAGCTAATAAATTACTAATATTTCTTTCATATTTTCCTCATACTCTTAAAAATGAAAATACTTGTACATATTAATTAATCATGCCTCAATCACTTCTTCTGCGTCACCATCAAACATAAGGGGCTTAATTTTCTTGAATTCACCTTGTAATTCGATTTTATGCTTTTTGTTTTTCTTATGGTCTGAAGCATTATTATACTTCTCATCATTTCCACCTTTGTCTCTTTCTAATATCTAAGTGTGGTTCCTTGTCAGCATACTCAAACTTCCCTACCTTGGCTCCTCGTCTTTGCCTTCATGACTAGGGCTCGATATAGGGTTCCTATGGTTTTACCAATTAGAGAGACTTTTTAGGGTTCTCTCTTGGTCACACATTAGTCTCCCATTGTTGGACCACAAATAAGACAACTTAGCCTTTAGCTATTGAACTGTCTCTAACAACACGTCGATGGATTGTTCATGCTTTTCTCCCAATTGGACCCACATTTCTGATTTAGCTCTCATGATTGTTGTGGGACCTAATGCTACTTATTGTCTTAGTGGTGGTATACCTCCATCTCTCCTCATTTTCCTTCCTCTATGAACATAAATATACTGTTATTTAGTTTCCTAATTAGGCCAAATCATTGGAACTTGGTTCTAATACCAATTGTAACACCCATTACTTCATAATACAAATAAAAAATGTTTTAAGAGAAACCTTTTACATCTGATTCATTATATATTAAGTCTAACTCCAACTCCAAAGTATAGCTTCATTATACTTGACCTACCAGATGGGTCATTTCATCATGTCGATATTTATACTTTCTTGATAAGCTTTATGTTGTTACAATGTTTAATTTTTGTTAGAGTAATTTCGTAAGGTATGATATTAACATAGTTTTTGATGCACCTCTTATTTAGATAAATTTATAATTATGCCCACGCTAGGCTGAGCATGGACTTTATATTTTTTTCAATTTTTCAAATAGTCTCTAGAGGGTTCAGAGTTAGGTGGCAACGTTATATGGCGACAGATGGTTGTTGCTACCTTGTTGGTTTCAATTTCCATGATCCGACTGTCAACGGATGGAGAGGGTGGTTTTGGGGTAACCTCCCCTTTCCATTGATGGATCCTTTTGTCATTCAGACCTTCACTCACATAGAGCGGCTATGTAACTTCACGCAACCTACCTCTTCATTTTGATGGCTCAACCTTCTTATTTCCCTAATGTCAGGCACTTAAAATTCGAGATTTGGGTCTCTTAATTATTTTCTCTACGAATTGGTTCCTTTAAGCTTGGCCATGGTTGAAATGTTAGGATTTTCCTACAGGAACGGGGTTTCATGCATCTCTGGAGATGACTAACCTCATCAGCCCTTCTCTACAACAACCATCCGTCAGCAATATTTCCTGAGAGTATGAAGTGGAAATGAGTCATTTTTTTCCTCTTTGCATGAATTCACCAATTAGGGTTTCCTATTGAGATCTTATGGTTATTTTTATAATTTCTTTAGATGCAAGTGCAATATTCCAATAATGGGAAGCCTCAGGGGTGAGGGATGCACCACAATATTCTTGTGTCTGTCTTTGTGTGGTTCTTTCTTCAAACCAACAATTGCCTATATGAGCTTGGGTTTTCTTTCGAAAAACATGCAATAGAACTCAGGGTTATTTTTAAATATTTATTCTCATTTTTCTTAAGTTATGGGTTTCAATACCCTCTGGTTTAATGTCTAGTATCATGTTTAAAAAATAATGTTCTGTTGTTCTAGAATTTCTATTTATAAAATACATGAGTTTGTATTTTGTTTTCAATTATAAGTATGGTTGTGGAACCACGACTATGTCGCGGTCAACAATCTTGTGTGGAGTTTTATTCTTTTACTTCCTCGTTAAATAGTTAGTGTAGATATTTTTCTCTATTTTGTAGCAACTACTGGTGCAAAGTTTGGTTATTGCTCTCAATGAATTGTTCAATGATATTTACAATAAGTTTAAATCATGCTCGCGTATTTGTATGGTCACAGCTCTCAGTTAGATATTTTACACTATGTACTTATACTTTTTAATTTTTTATTGCATTACCCGTATAGGTTGCTTATTTTTCAACACTTTTGTTATTATGTAAGCTACACAAACCCTTAGACTACTTACATGGTTGTTGAGTTAACATTGTTGTGCCTTGTGGCTAACCTGGGTACACTTTCTCCTTACTTACAAACTCTCACCCCTATAATTCCCCTTATGACCCAACCTTGGCCAGTTTGTGGTTCTTGTCTCGTAACTTTGTGATGTCCCTAGACTCAGGCAACAAAAGTTGTTGTTAATGTTATTCTTGACTAGAATGGTTATAACCTCCCAAAGGAGCTAGTCGATTCCTCTCATCTCAATTTTAGAGGGTATTGCTCACTGAACAATCATGTGTAAAGTATTTCAAGGTTTTGTGTGGTAACTACTGTGTTCTATTCCCTTCAACAGGAAGCGGTTCAATAAGTTCTTGCTTAGGGTCTATGACGCTAAAATAATAGATATACTTTTTGCTATCCTTAAATAGTTCGGAGTCTGTAACTATTGACAAGATGGAATAGAAAATAAGACTATTTTCTTTTAAGAGTTTCCTCAATGTATCTTTGGCCCACATAAACAAAAAAATATATATATTTATATGCATGAATATAGATTAAAACTCCTTCAACTCATTCGCAATTTCCGACTGAGAAGAATTTAGAGATATTCATTATATCATTAAGAACAATACCATTAACAGTTATTATTCAAGTTGTACTTATTTAAAAAAAAGGTTGAAATCCCCAGGGAATTAAACTGGAATTTAGACTTCTCCACCGAACCAGTGAGATTGACAATAACATCCAAAATCTTTTCGAGCCTCTTTTCTTTCCAAAATAGTTAACTAATTTTAATATTTCCTTAGGCCTCACGACTCCAAATCCAACCCAATACTTTTAATCTTCAAGGATTCCACTGGCTCCGGTCATGTTGAAGAATGTTCTACAACAACATCTTTCTTAGCCTTGGCAATGTAATGCTCAATATTATCCTCACTCTTGCCTTCATTCCACTCTTCTCCTTCAGTTTTTCCTTCCCTTTTCTTATGGGGTATCTCCTAACTCTTTCCTTGATTCCACTCTTCCCCCTCACATTTTCCTTCCCTTTTCTTTCTGGGTAATTTCCCAATATCTATAGGATGAGGTAATAAGTGTCATCACTACTTCTCGAAACTAAAAATGTCTCTTCTTAGAGTCTTTTTCTAGTCATTCCCTAAATGACCATCATTAAATAAAATCAAAATCAAAATAACTTTAAACATCCAAGGTTTCTTTACTAAAGTCTCTTTTTTAGTCTTCACCTCCTCTAGAATTACAAAGTCTTCTATCCTAAAAATAAATCACCAATATTTACATGGACAAAAGGTGTTACATTACCTCTTTTGAATTTAAACCTATGACCTCTTACAAGGAAGCACGCGTTCTTAACTACTAGCACCACCACATTAATAAATGTGGTTGATATACACAGTAGACGTCAATTTACTTGACTGTTTACACATAACTCTAAATGTAAAGAACTCAATTTTGATAACTCAATTGTGATATCTATAAATATTTTAGATTTTAGAATATGATAGATAAAATTGAAGTCAATTACAAAATTATTATAAAATTAATATAAAATTAAT
>APFE030466383.1:0-104529 GCA_000404065.3 Pinus taeda | reverse complement strand
AATCATAATAATAATAATAAATTTAAAATAAAGTTATATTTTGGTCAGTTTTTATGATTTTTAAAATTTCAATAACGTGAGGTGTATCATGAGTGTTTTGATTCTTCTTATAGATTGATGCCTCTTTGTGTTTACCAGAATTTAATTTATATGTTCTCACTAGTATTATATAATGGTGAAGGCTTTTTCTTTCTTTATAAATTCTCTAACATTCTCCTATTACAAATGAAATATTATAAATTTAGTAAATATCTAACTCTATAGAATATCTATCTTTAAATTAATTAAATATTATACTAAATATGCATTAAATATAATATTTTTAGTGTGTTCTTTTTAGCTATAAATTCCTTTTTAACTTTGGTGTCTTCATTCTCAGTCATTAAGTTCACCCAAACTTACATTTTTGGTGATCTTTCTCCTGAAAAAGAAATCCTCCTTGACTTTTATGAATCTAAATAGAGAAGGGGCTTATCAAGTAACTATAGGATTTGAAATTAAATAAGACAAAATAATATATGAATGAAACTCGCAACACTCAGGTGAGGAGATCCTAAGGCTGCCACAATGTTGATTTTCATTGATTAATCGAAAAATCAATACAATCATATAAACATACATTCGAATAGGGAGAACAAAACAAATTCCAAGAAAATAGTATCTAAGTCCTAAATACAAACAAATTCAAAACAACCTAACAAATATTTTCTCCATTATTTTCAAGTTTCCCCCTTAACAGAGAAAGGAATTATTTCCACACTTAAAATCTCCCAAAACAACTCAAATTTCATCTTCCCAAGGGGTTTAGTGAAAATATCAGTAGCATTTTCACAAGTATAAAATATTCAAGGAGAAAATCTTTAGACTGTATCTTCTCTCTAAAAAAATTAAAGTGGGCATCAACATGCTTTTTTGTTGCATGATAAATTGGATTTTTTTCCAACTTGATCGAGCTTTGGTTGTCACATTTGATCATTGTATCCTTATTTCATTTTTCTCCAACATCTTGAAGAACTCTCCTCAACCAAATAGCTTCACAAGTTGTTGCACACAAAGATTTATATTATGCCTTAGTATATGTCAATGATATATTTGGCTACTTCTTGCAACTCCATGAAACAATCCCATATCCAATGCTAAAGGCATAACCTGTAGTAGATCTCTTGTCATTCAGATTACCAACCCAATCTGAATTTGAGTAAGTTGTCAACTCAACATCAAATGAATAATAATACTTAAGAGAAAAATAAATTGTTCCTTTAAGATACCTGAGTACATCTTTCATTGCTCTCCAATGGCTTTCTAGAGGTCCCGCAAAAAACTGACTTAACACACTAACAAAGTATGTTAAATCAGGTTTGGTTGTAGTAATATAGTTCAAGCTTCCCACCAGTTGTCTATATACTATACCATCAACCTCCTTTGATCAATAATCGAAGTGAAATTTCACATTCTGCTGCATTGGAACAAAATAAGTTTACATTGACCCATCTTAAACTTTTTAAGCAATTCTCTGACATACTTACCTTGAGAGAAAAAAGTTTGACCAACATCTCTCCACACTTCAAGACCTAAACAATAATGTAATTCACCAAGATCTTTCATATCAAATACTTGTGACAACTACACCTTAATTCAATTAATTAGTTCAATTGAATTTCACATAATAATTAAATCATCAACATACAAGGAAATTAGTACAACATGCCCCTTTGCATCAAAATTTGTATAGAAATTTGGATCAATTTGGCTTCTCATAAAAGCCTATTGAAGAAAGAACGGATCTATATTTTCATACCATTACCTGGATGTCTGCTTTAGCCCATACAAATATTTCTCTAATTTTCAAACTAAATGTTCATACCCCTTTTTCTCAAACCCTTCAGGTTGTGTCAAATACACTTCCTCCTTTAAATTACCATTCAGAAAAGAAGATTTTACATCTAATTGATGTAAATTCCAAATGTACTTTGTAGCTGATGTGATTAACAATCTAATAGTATTTAGTTTAGCTACACGTGCAAATGTTTCTTCATAATCAATTCGCTCTTTTTCTGCATACCCTTTTTCCACCAATTTGGATTTATATTTGTCTATACTGCCATCTTCTTTAAAATTGGGCTTGTATAACCATTTACATTCTATGGGCTCTTTACCTTTAGGTAATTCAGCCAATTCCTAGGTTTTGTTTTTAAATATAGATTCATATTCTTCATTCATTTCTTTTCTCCACTCTTCATGTTCATTAGCTTCATTAAAACTCATGGGTTCTATGACATTAAATATACTACTCATTAGGGCATAGTCCTTATATCTTTCAGTTAGACGAATATGTTGAGTATATCTCCATGGCACTTCATTGTCATCACCCATGTTCTCTAAAGATACTTCTCCACCTCTAGGTGAAATCTGACTGCTGGTGAGGTCCATATCACTGCATTCTTCCTCAAGATTGTTTTGCTCATTGTTTTATGCTTCTTCTTTATAGTCTTCAACTTCAAGAAATATGTACCACCTTTCATAGTTGTTATCCTTATTGCCTTCATCTACTTGTTCATGGAAAATTAAATCTCTACTCACAAATAATTTGAGAGTAGATGGATCAAACATTTTATATGATTTAAATTATGAATAGTGTCCTACAAAAATGCATTTTACACCTATAGCATCAAGTTCCTTTATGTTCTCCTTCAGAATATGTGCAAAGGCCTTACAACCAAATACCCTAAAATGATTAATTGTTGGTTTAAAACCATACAAGGCTTCGAATGGGGTCCTGAGGTCAAGATACCTTGTTGGAATTATCTTATTTAAATAAACATTAATGTCCTCTGCCCAAAAATACTTTGAGAGATTCTTACCTTTAATCATACTCCGAGCACACTACACCAATGTTTTATTTTTCCTTTTCTGCAACACCGTTCTACTATGGAGTGTAGGGTTACGTAAGTTGCTGCACAATTCCATGATCCTTGTAGTACTTGACGACGTTCCCCAACCTGTATTCCCCCCTTGATATGAATAAAGAATCTTTATAAACTTCCATGTTTTCTTCTCTGCCATGTTTTTGAATTATTTGAAATACTCAAAGACATCACTCTTTTTCCTAAGGAAGTAAACCCATGTGTACCTTGTGCAATCATCAATAAAAAACGAAAAATAATAAGCACCTCCTAGGGAGCTGGTTTGCATGGGTCCACAAACATCAGAATGCACATGTTATAATACATCTCTTCTTCTCCTATAATAATTAGAGGGGAATTCATCTCTGTGAATTTTTCCTAATGCACAGCCTTCACAAGAAACATACTTATTCTTTAACATAGGGAGTCCTTCAACTATTCTTTGTTCCTGGAACAACAATAAATCATAATAATTGGTATGACCATACCTCTAGTGCCAAAGGATTTCAGTTGATATAGTTGTCGAAGTCAGTGCTTGATGACTCTTGTTGGTGACATTAAGCTTTTACAGGCCTCCAACTCTAACTCTTGAAGCAACGTGATTGCGATTATCCAACATGTCTTTTACTATACAATGTGTTTTGAAGAATTCAACCTTCATATTTTGATCCATAATTTTGGACACAGAGATCATATTTTTCTTGATATCGGGAACACACGTAACATTATGAATGTGTTCGACACTATCATTTGGCAATTTTACAGGAATGTCTCCATATCCCTTGATCTGATGTGAATGATCATATCCAAGATAAATGTTGGCATGATTATGTGTTTCCTTGAAGTTATCATACCAAATCCTATTGCCTATCATGTGAATCGAGGCTCTAGAGTCCACAAACCAAGCATTCACATCATCTGTTTCAACAAACAACACAACATTAGACATAAATAGCTTAAGATTTTTTAGATCATAATTCATGGCTTCTCCTACAAAATGTCTTTAATGTATTCTATGTTTATGCTTAGATTCATCATTTTTCTTCTTATAACAGTCTCTAGCAAGATGCCCACTTTTACTACAATAAAAAATTTCATTCTATAACCATTTTTGGCAGATGACATACCTTGTTTTGGCTTTGAAAATGGCATTCTCTCAGATGGGATTCCACCTTTACTTCCTCCTCCCAATTTTCCTTTGAAAAATTTATTCTTCACCATAACTGCTAAGTCCAAATTTTCATGTTTCAAATTCTTGTGCCTCTCTCCTTCCTACATCAATATGTATGTCAATTCCTCAAAATTGGGAGATTTTTCCCTTGCTGTAAGATCTATAATAAATATATGGTAGTCCTCTACATTCCATTTAACTTGATTGTCACAAAATCACTACTAGGTATTGATTCTCCTATATCTCCTAGATTATCTTTCAAGTTTCTAATTCTTGAAACAGAAGAACTAACAAATTCATTTTCTTCCATTTTAATATAAATGAGTTTACTTTTCAGAAAGAGGACTCGATTTGTATTTTTGGTTTTATACAATTCCTTAAGTGTATTCCATGTTTCACGATATGTCTTGCAGTCATGAATGTGAGGGATTATGTTATATTTAACAAACATCCTTAATAATACCTTTTCCTTGTTCTCCCGCTTCTCCCGTCTTGAATCGATGTAGTTTTCACACCTGTAGTAGGTTTTTCTTCTTCTGGATTTATGATGGTCCAAACACCATAGCCTTCTAAGAGTGTTTGCAGCTTGAATTTCTAGTAAACATAGTTGGTGCCATCCAATTTATTAGCCTCGTTCAGGTATGTCTCTGCAAGTGGATTCACCATCTTAACAGAAATACCCAATCTTCAAAAATGTCTTGATTCACACTTCTCAAACACCACCAAGAATTCCAAATATGTTCGAAAAAAAATCTAGAGAGAATCTCTAACAATAAAAAACAAATATTCTCCTACATATACAAAGCATTAATATAATGAGCCTCTTTCAATATGCAATCCATAATAAATTTACATATAAGTTCGCTATCAAAAAATTGATTCACATAATTATTTGTTCTCTCGCTAGCGCTCCCTTCCAGACCATTCTAATGCGTTGCAGTGGGAAATTTGTGCTTCGTCACGCACTTTTCACTTAATGGAGTGTGCATTGTCCCTTCAATCAATGCACCAATAGTTCTAAAAAACCTCTAATGTGCTCATTGTCCTACCCAGGAATCGTGTTGTTCTTTCAACCCTTTAAAGTGTCTTCATCACTGATAACAACTTTTCCTGACTCCTCACCAAGAGTCATAACAAAACTCTATTTATAGTCGTGTTATGCAATCACAAGTTGGCTCTTTATAGTGAGGATTGGGGCATTACAAGGTCATAAAAAAGACACAAAACTTGGGCATAACTCAATGATCGACAATTCTTTTCTACACCGCTACAAGGCCACTCTTCCACTACTCTCAAACCAACTAAACAAGGTTCTTTAATTGCACTAAAGGACCTCCACAAGCCATTTGAATCGCACCCTGGATCCCCAGGAAATACTGTTGCCATAGGGATCACTAACCATAGAGATTGAAGTTGACAGGCCTACTGTTAGCACCGTCAAAGTAATTGGGCTCAATTTGCTAGCACTTCCCAGTGAGGCACTTCACAATTTGTAGGATGGCGTGATTGGGGAACTTCGAGCCCACAAACAGTGCGCGTCACAGGTAATCAATGAGCAGAAAGTCAACAACCCTCAAATGGTAGTACAAAGAGATTTTGTTGTCAACCTCATCAAAGCCATCACAGACAAAAACGAGTGCACAACCAAGATGGCGGTTGAGGCATGCAAGTCTTTCCTAGAGCTAGCCATTCCCAATGATGAGCTAGTAGATGTGCAGATTCAGAAGCTCACTGCTGGAGTACGTGATGCTAGAAAAGAGTTGGCGAAGGTTTAGTTTGACCTAAACCTCAATATTGCAGAATTGAAGTTGAAGGCCTAGCCTTCAACCCTGACAGAAGTGAGAGAGTAGCACAAGACAACTGTGAAGGACATAGTGCCAGTAGTAAACAATGTTGTAATGGAGTGTACTTTGCTCTTCGAGCAGGCACTCGAAGTGATAACCAATTTGCAGGAGGATCCCACCTTGCAAAGGTTGGAAATGGAGGCCCGCGAGCTGCAATAGTGATATGATGAAGTCAAAGTGATGACGTGCACCGTCGCCCTTACATAGAGGCTAGCCAAACTGCAAGAGGAAAAGGTACTAAAGGAGCATGTGGATGCACTGCATCGTAAAGAGAGTGCCCTCAAGAATAGAGCCTTGGCTTAATGAAGCCTATGCGCTCACTACCACCATCGAAGGAAATTTGGTTGTTCTACATGTGACTTAGTAGAAGATACAGTCAGATAGTACAGGGCTAGTGATGGAGCAACTGATTGAGGAAATGACCCAAGCGACAACATATTGTGTTGTCGAAGTTGCAATAGTCTAAGTAGAGTTGGGAGGTATTTGCGGCAAGATATCCGCATCAGCCGAGTGACTCAAGGGTGAGTCACCATGTTTGTGTTGAGGGCCTATTGGGAACAAGTCCCGTGGGGTCAATTTTGGGGTTAAAAACCCAACTTTTGAGGCATAAGGCCCAAATTTTGTATAAATAAATGTAAAGTCTCTACATTTTGTGGTCGAAGAGTGCGAAGATATCAAGAGTCAAAAAGGGTTTCCGCCCTTAGTCTAGATAGGTTGAGTCGGCTTGATGAGATCTGCCCTTGGTCCGAAAACCATGGGATTGTATAAAAAGGAGGTCTTAGAGGAGTCTAAGGAGCAATTCAGTTAAATGGATTCATTAATGAGTCTGTAAAGGAGCTAAGAGTGAGAGTCTTAGCGTACGAAGAAGGCTCTACAGTTGAGTGCACGGAGGCCTAGGGTAGAAGTCTGCAGCTAAGTGTGTGGACCCCTGCAACTATGTGCGCAGGGTAGTCAAAGTCTATACTGAACATCTGGATCATCAATAAATAAGAGTATTATGGAATTGTTGTGTATTTTACTTCTGTCAATTGCATGTGGTTATGTCGAGTTAAGCATTGGGTTTATGTTTTATTACTAAATTGATGCACGAATCTATATGTTTTCCTCTGTTATGTGAACGCAAGTAGAGATATATGTTTACCCAAAGATAATCTAAATTGCATGATAGAATTGGAAAACGCTTAGGATAATTCAAGAACTATACAAAAAAGTAGATACAGACGCATGTAAGTACCGAGATTACTTGTTAGGGTTACGCGAAGAACGATCGCATACCTTCGCGAAGGTTCTGAAAGACTAATAGAGAAGCATATCGATAAGCCCTAGAGGCTTATCGATCGGCGTGAAGGTAGGGTCAAGGTATAAAACCAACATCACAACCATCTCAGGGTGTAGAAACTTTGTTCCTGCATCCTCCCATACTGCTTTAGGTGAGACTTCAATCTGCATTCCACGGATTGATGCCGAAAGGGTCAATAGTGTAGGGATTTTCTTCGCTGACTAAATGTTGAACCTGGGTCAGGGCCCATCAAGCCAACAACTAGTGTAGGACATCTAATCATCAAATCTTCCCCTCCTCCTTGAATTCCACAGGTTCCCGTTAATTGATCCAAATATTGGTCACATCTTGACCCAATAGACCTCCATAAACGTTGTTGTCACCAAGTTGCACTGTTGTACTACTAGTTAGGACACACCACGCTACCCTCAACTTCCATGCAACTCAGCAAGAAATCCCTTCTAGGGTTGTGGTTCTCCAAGGGAGAGGCCTCAACACTTATTTTTCCCCTTTGTGCCTTGTATCACCCAAACACAACACCAAAGGATGGCCTAGCTATTGGCTATCTCCTGCATCCTAGCACAACGGCTGCTTTAGCCTTCAGCCTCCCTCCATACCTTCACAAACTACCATCAAAACAACTATGTTTGTTGTCCAAATATAAGGCCTTCTCTACCCAAAAAAATCACCCAAGAACAACCCAATTCATGCCTCAAAATACCATTTCTCACCATGTTGTCACCTACAACAAACAGAGAATAACACACTGCCTTCTAGACCTCCTCACATTGTCCCTTTGACTCTCTTCTTGTTGCGGCTAGACCTTCGTTTCTACATCAAAATTTCAGAGGATGTATTGCTCTATTGGATGCTATAAAACATAATATTTTTAACTCATATTTATACACATATGAGGGCTCAACAAATTGATGAAGAGCCCATTCTATTGAAATATGTGTACACCAAGCCTACATGACTTGGTAACAAATAATTAATTAGTCAACTTCAACAATTCATTTCTCTCTAACAACAACTCAAATTCAAACGATTCTCGATGGGTTGGAATTGTATCACCACGCGCTATCATCTGCGTCCATCACATGTCATACCTCCATCACAGTTTTGGCCCAAATCATGATGGGTGCAAAAGCCTCAAGCTTGGACCTCAAGCCCACAAGCCCATTTGTGGTGTTTTGACCTCCAACGCTCGAACACCAAGGCTTGGATTACCTCCCAAACTACACAAAAATAAACACTCCCTCTTAGTGAGGGAGGTACTTCCAAGACTACGAAGTAACCATCATCATTCGGTGACGCCACTGGCCCATTTGGCATCGATCACTACAACATACCCTATAGAATGAATCTGAAAATCTCAATAGTGCCTCTACCTCATCATTTCTGAACCTGAAGATCCCAAACCTCCATAGGGTTGCTACCTATTAGGCTAGATTCCCTCTGAGCCTACACGATCTCCATTAGCTCAGCCTTACGAACAATCATCCTCCTAGATCAAATACCACTTGTGCAAATCCCAAAAATCTTAAATGCAATATCATGATCCGATGAAGATTCTAGTCTGTGAACCTGTAGTCCATCACATGAAGCCATCTTGATCCACCTAATCTTGTCCATGCCAAAGAAACCCTCAAGTTGTCCCAACCATCCATGAGAAGACATAGGAAGTCCATGATATACAAACCACCACACAACATCACCGATCCATCTGAACTCCCAACCCATCTCATCATGTAGTCTGCAAGACCACATCTCAATGTCTCTACCTGAACCCTATGTTCCATGATCTAGACACTGAAAACTCCCTCTAAGCTTATTCTTTGTGCACACTCTGATTCACTATTTCTCAAATTAGCTTAGACACACTCTGACACCATGTTGAATTTCCATGACCTTAGGTCTAGGTTAGAGTCTTAAAATCATTGATGCTACCAAACAAGGAATATCAACCATAAACTATTTTTCACAGTAGAAATATAAAGTAGTAAATCACACATGCACAAAAGGCTCCCATACTAGGGATAATAACCCTTAGTACAAGATACAAAACTGGGGCTTAGTGTCAGTCCATCGACAACCAATCCATTTTCAACAAGATACACTAACTGTCTGGCTGATGTAGCCGACTCTCTCAGATCCCCTCGATCGTTCCCTATACCTACCCAGTCCTTCGTCTTTCAATCTGCATCTCCTACCTCTATTAGTGCCTCAAGTCCATCTGGCCACTGAATCTTTGCTATTGAATCTACTCTCTAGTGGTGCCTTCATCCATCAAGGCCACAACACATCGAGACTCCTGTCTTGTTGTTCATAGCTCCACTTGTAAAAAACTCTCAATCTGCCCACTACTGCTCCTCAGCTACTTAGGGACTTCAACCCACTATGATCTTCCTGCACTGCTCCAATGAAGACCAACATAGGGAACAGAGGGTTTCCACCTATCATTGCAATATGTCCATCTCTCAGAATGAACACAGGTTAGTATCACTACCCATCTTTTGTTGTAGATTTCCTTCTCCACACACAAGTCACGGGCTTTACAAACTATTCCTGGTTGATCAGAACCTCAATCTCATCAACTTCCTCTCTTGCAACCACCTTTGTCCATCAAGGTGTTTCTCACCGAGCTACAACTTGGAAACTGTCACGACATCCTCCAATAGACCATAAGTGCCCAATCTCATCCAAATTTGGTCTTTCTTCACGCTCCCCTCCAACAGTCCACGAGAAACCAAGTCCACACTGTAGTATATGTCCCTAGTTAGGGCATCCCCATGCTTGGGATACCCTTTCACATGGTTGCCCACATACTTCTCCAATCTTCCTATAGCTTCTGCAATAAAGGAGCTATTGCACAAATCTAGGCACATCAATGTGTCCTTGCCTAGGACACCATCAATCCATCATACACATGTCCATCTGTAATATACCTTGTTGTTGTCCTCTTGCCTTTCGATATGATGTCCTTGCTGTCACCTTGGCTGCATGGTAGGCCTCCGAAATATCCACGTGGGCTCCTCCAAATAACTCCTAAGGCCTCCTACAAGTAGCCCACAAAATGACCCAAGAAATGGTCAACACTTTGACCCAATGCACAAAAATCTTCTGCTGCAAGTTTGTTGCTCAATCACTAAGGAATATGTCACTAGTGTAGGACATCTATTCATTAGATCTGCCCCTCCTCCTTGAATTCCATAGGCTATCCTTAGTGGATCCAAATACTGGTCATGTCTTGACCCAATACACCTCCACAAACGTTGATGTCACTACGCTACATTGTTGTACTACTATTTAGGGCACACCACGTTGCCCTCAACCTCCACACAACTTAGCAAGCAATCCCTTCTAGGGTTGGGTTGTCCAAGGGAGAGGCCCTCGACACTTACGATGTCGCTTTGTGCCTGTATCACCCAAAAACAACATCAAAGGATGGCCTAGTTGATGCCTATGGCCTGCGGCCTAGTATAGTAGCTGTTGTAGCCTTCGACCTCCCTCGAGACCTCCAAAAAATGCCCTCAAAACAACTATGTTTTCCTCCAAATATGCGGCCTTCTCTACGCAGCAAAAGAACCCAAGAACAATGTTAGCAGTGTTTGAAGTCAATGTTGGCAGTCAAATGCGTGTATGACGACCAGCTAGGGATCAAATCGTCCCCCAACCCTTCCTATTTATACTCCAAAGTCCACCCATTCCACTGCCCGCTGCCTCCCATCAACGCAATGGCTTCCCTCCATGTAGTTCTAATCGCCACCGTCATCATCTGTTTCTGCCTCCAAATGTGTCCCAAAGCAGCCCGAGGCGCTCATCACGCAGATTACCCTAGACACCACAATGTTGCACTAGACCTTCCAAATCCAACAGAGAACCCCTATGCAGATCGAGAATTTAGTGCTCGACATCAAACATGATTACATGTGGGTAACATGCGACAACAAAACCTACATATCCTACACTTACACACCCCTCGCCTGCACTGCACAGCTATGCATATCATAATTTTTGTTGATAATTTTTTTGAATTTCTTTATTTTATTATGAAGATTTTTCTTATAATTTTAGCTTTTTGAGAAAATATCTTTCCTCAGAGAGGAGATGAAGTTTATCTAGATGGTGTTTCCAATTTTTCTTTTTTGGAAAGATTCATTTCCTTCTTGAAAAAAAACCAATTTCATATTTGTTTCACTTCTTATCCTCATTAAATCTTTTAAAAACAGATTTATTGGCACCATAAAAGTATGGTACATCCATATTAGAGTGGCCCTACTAAAATGTTCTTTATTCTTTTTTTAACCAAAAATAAATAAATAAAAGGTATAAAAATTTTGGATAGAAATATTTTATATTTTAATGTTTGTTTATATGAAAAATATTTTGTCTTAATTATGTTGATAGGGGCATTTAATTTAATAGTGCTTTTAAAATTTTATTTTAATTGTCAATAAATAGCATTTGCACCACATGTTGCAAAAGAAACGTCGTAAGGTATAAATTCGAGAATAATGGCACTTGATATTGCAAATTATCATCAAATGTTGGTAGCAACATCATGATGATTTATATGAAATTGATAGAGATGTGAGTTTATCCTTTCATCCACTAGTCCTTAGATAAGGTGCCCACTGGTCATCCTAGTCAGCTATAGATGTGATGTTGGGAGAAACAATTTATATTTAGAATATTATTGCAAGGTCACTTAAGTTATATTAGACAAAGGAATATATAGTGTTCAATTTCAGCCTTTAAAAGACAATATACCCTATCAGTGAAGCTATGCGGTCCATTACCTTTTCCATTTTTCTAATGTCTCTTGTAGTTCTTTAGCTGTTTGCAATCTTGGGTGCCCAAGTTCCAGGACTCTGGTAACCCCTGCAGAATCAAAATGTTTTTGTAGCCAAAGAATTGCTTCTTTGATTAAAGATAGATTATTGTTTATAAATACTTGTTACCCTTCACCCAGTGAATAGAATATAGGGTGGTATGCCTTGCTAAGAGCTTCACTCATTTTTGAGTACTTGTGTTGTTTTTATATGAGGTCGATACATAAGTCTATATCCATGTATGTATACGGAGGATTTGTGCCACCCTTATAGCAATTATCATATTTCAGATGATCAATTCCTTGCATTGTAATGATTTCACGATGCAACAAAAATCTATCAAGAAGATGATAAATTGTATTGACATCAAGTTACTTATAATGCACATGTTTGGGCATCTTGTTTCTTGTGTCCAAGTTGCTTTACTGCATGTACAGTATATGAGATATACTAAATTAATAAAATTTAAAATCAATCCGAAGTGACAAGTAAGACCAGAAAGAATTAGATTATAGATATAATATAGCCTATAGTTTATTCAAATTATAAACTAATTATTAGTTATACACTTACAACATTTAAATAAATTTAATAGTACTGGTAAAAGAACTTACTATAAAAAACCACCGATCATTTTTCAAACTTTAGAAATTTCCGTGATGGGTTTGGGCTTTAATATAAAGTTTGGATTTTAACATGATGATGGAATAAGAACATTATTAACTATTAATTAATAGGTATTTTTTGTTGGGGTCAGTGTGTCATCCATGTCATCCATATCTGGACCCCACTACAACTAATTGAAGAATATAACAGGACAAATATAATTTCTATATTGAAGATTTCTAAATGCATTATTTAATAATGCTTTTAATTTATTATGGTTAGAAGTATATTATTCAATCATTACTAAAGTTATAATTTGAAATAATTAAATTATTTATTTTTAATATTAAAATTGATTTCAAGGCTTTAAATATATTATTTTAATTTTTTTTTAACATTTACAGATGTTAAAAAGAATCATTCCATAAATTACAATTTTAAATATTTTTCAACTCTAATAAGAATTTTTAAAACACAATTAAGAAATTATAAGTTTGGTTAATTAATAAAAATCTGACTTCGCTTCTGTTTTTAGCTCATTTTCACAAAAGTTTGTAGACTCATTAATTCGCTGTCATTGGGTAATCATTTTTTCTTTGAATTCACTCCAAGTCAAAAATGCATTTTCTTTTTAATAGTTTTGGGCTTCATCTAGAGGTAGGAGTTGTTGATGTGACTTTCTTTCATATTGCTTGTATCCTCTTACACTATAGGTGTATGATTATGGGTGATGCGTCTAGATATTTGTACAGGGGTGATTCACTCGCAAACCCCACCAATCTCACTGAATTGGCTGAAACTTACAGTTATCACCCTGGACGTTAATGAACACAACACACAAATTTCTAAAACATATATACAATGTAAATCTCATTGTTCACATTCATATTCCTATGTTTCTGTTAACAAGAATGGCAGAGGCAACATGGGATTAGAAGCAATAAAAATGGGAGAGAGTAGTGTTTTGGTCAATGGGTATGAAGACTAAATTCAAATGTAAAAATGTATGGTCTATCATATATTGTTGTCTTAATAGTAGACATAATATCATATGCAATGCTTAGGATCATAGCAGTGGTATTAGTGGCATTAATCCAGATATTGAAAGTCCCTGGAGCAATATTTTTTTTTGTTCTGAGAAACATAATGGAGGGGTTTTCCATAATTTTGGATTATATGATTGGGTATCTCATAGATTTGATTGTAACATCAACATTTGGGTGTCACCCATCTCACTAAATTGGATGAAACTTCTAGTTATCACCTTAGACATTGACGAATTGAATATTGTAAACTCCAAACACAACATACAAATTCCCAAAACATATATACAATGTAAATATCATAGTTCACATTCATATTCCTTTTTTTCTGATAACAAGAATGACAGAAGCAACATGGTATTAGAACGAATAAAAATGGGAGAGAGAAGTATTCTGATCAATGGGTATGAAGACTAAATTCAACTATAAAAATGTATGGTCTATCAGATATTTTTGTCTTAATAGTAGACATAATATCATATGCAGTGGTTAGGATCATAGCAATGGCATCAGTGGCATTAATCGAGCTATTGAAAGTCCCTGGAGCAATAATTTTTTTGGTTTTGAGAATCATAATGGAGGGGTTTTCCATATTTTTGGATTATATGATTGGGTATCTCACATATTTGATTGTAAAATCAGCATTTGGGTATCACTCATCTCACTGAATTGGCTGAAACTTCCAGTTATCACCTTGGACGTTGACGCGTTGAATATTGTAAACTCCAAACACAACACACAAATTCCTGAAACATATATACAATGTAAATCTCATTATTCACATTCATATTCCTATGTTTCTGTTAATAAGAAAGGCATAAGAAACATGGGATTAGAAGGAATAAAAATGGGATTGAGCAGTATTCTAATCAATGGGTATGAAGACTAAATTCAACCATAAAAATGTATGGTTTATCAGATTTTGTTGTCTTAATAGCAGATATAATATCATATGTAGTGCTTAGGATCATAATAGTGGTATCAGTGGCATTAATCGAGATATTGAAAGTCCCTGGAGCAATAATTTTTCTTGTTCTGAGAAACATAATGGAGGGGTTTTCCACATTGGGTGTATGAGGTTGATTCAGGATGCATTCAGTGGTTTAGTGGGCTTCTTGGGTACTGTGTTTTATGAATTCTTGTATTACTTGCACATTTCCCTCCAGGCCTGTGTAGACCTTGTTTGGGTATTCCTGTGGAATTCCATAGAGATGTTGGGTCGGTCACTGTTGACCATATGGAACAATTTTATGGATTTAGTAGCCTCTTTACAAATAATTTATAAGGCTATGAACAGATAAAAGCTAAAAGATAATTCCATGATTTGGGAGGTCTGTCTACATCAATAACTTACAAAATTTCTATAATATACTTGAAGGAATGAGATTGATGAGAGGCCTTACAGTCAAACAAAGGCTTGTACATGTGAATTGCAGTTTTTCATGGACTGGTCATGGAAACTCTAACCTTCTAAGATAAGTTCATGTGCCAGCTTCATTTTATCCTGAAGAGCTTTACTGGGTCTTTCACCTGAGCTCAAAGAATTCAATGTCTTCTAAGTGAGGTAAGGTCCTGCACATTATTTGATTTTTTCTCTCGTGCGGGCTTTATATGTTCATGGATGCCATTATTACAATCAAGGGAATCCTTGGGTGTGGCCTAGTAGAAGCATAAGTAGCAGTTGAAGGCTTTCTAGATGTTTTTCACTCTGAAATAGAAGTAAATTTTGGCAATAAGAAAAGGCAATATTTCTTGTTTTTGCTGAGAATATGGATTGGTTAATTCCTTTTAATAATACATAATTTCTTGGTTAAAATCCTTATGGAATGCATAGGCTAAAAGTAATGGAACATGGTTGTATGTTTCTTGCTTACCACAAGAACTGTCATACCTTGTCAAATTACTGTGGTGAGCTAATAGCTTTATTTTATGGGGTCATTCTACTGTGTATTATTTTCCATCATCAGCATCATTATATTTATATTCAACATTCTCAGTATTTGCATAACATTAAGATCTACATCTATTACAGAAAACAATGTCAATGATCATCACAAGTCAAATAATAACAAATAAAGCTAATGGATTCATAATAATGGAGTACATATTATGAATTCCAACAAAAAAATATATTTAGAAAGCGAACCAAGAATAACTTACTCCCATCATTATCCATGCAATCAAATATATTAAATTCCAAGCACATACAAGCAACATAAAACCATGCAGTCAAAAACAAGCTTAGAATCAAGGTATCGATACCAATTAGAATTGTATCAATTTCTTCCAAAGAGAGAGTCTATTTTCATCGACTGCAGAATCTGGCAAGGTACCTGCAACATGCAAAACGACACTTATGAACAAAAATCCCTTCTAGAAAAGCATATGAAACACTTCAGTAACTTTGGCACATTACCATTCCTGCAATTGCTGCCACAATGACATTAACATCAGTCTTCACCCATTCTTCAAGTTATTCCCAACCACTGCAGTATACCATAGAGAAGAAATAAGCATGTTTAAGCCTTTAGTAGGTATGTAGGTAACCTCACATCACATTTTGCAAAACTCCTCCCATCCCTATCTTACATGAAACAAGGAACTATGTTCAACGCTGCCACAGAGCACATTTTTCAAATGACTGAAAAAGCATACTTTGAGGGTTTTCGTTGTGATTTGCATCAATTCCAATCTTCTCAAACACTTGTATAATTGTCTATTAGACAACAATACAAAAAAAAAATGGGATTGATTTTTCAGATAAATGAGTGAACCCTTTTGCATGCACTTTTCAAACTTGTTATTGTTTCAATAAAATATGCACCACACTCACATCATCACACTCATAGCACATAAAAAACCTAGATGCATACAATCTATGTGCAACCCTACCTCCTCATGAATTCACTTAGGCAATCATAGGATGCTACAAGGACTTTATATTCAATCAAAGTACATATATCAGTCCATGCTACTTTAAAAAAACTTTCTGAATTTCTCTACAAAATCTATTTTTAGCCTCCCGTGAAAACCTAATTATCTTTACAAGGTAATATATACATGAGTATTGACAGATAAAAATGACGGTATACATCTGTAAAAGGTAGTTGATGCAAAGTAGCTAACCATCTCACTACTACCTTCAATAGAAGATGAATTGCTTCACAAAAACCCAATCCAATTAATGCAAAGAAAATGCATATTACCCTCCGTACTCAAAATATATTTGGGTTGGCTTCCTCTAACACTATAGTCAAGGTCAATTGTATATTATTTGATCCTTCACTATTACTTTTAAAGTCATTCCAACTTTGTCACCCATTATCTCAACAATCTGTTGTAGCCCATTTATATAAGAAATTAGAAATCATGACATTTCTCTTTTGTTGTGTGCTGTTGATTATGGAAAACATGCTCCAACTCACCTCGTTGATGCTTTTAGTTGGTTTACCATCAAACTAAACGACGACATCTCCAGGACGGAATCCATCTCGATAAGTAGGTAATCCAGTAGTCACCTATGATGTTTCAATCAAAAACATATGTTTAAAAGTAAAACATAATCTGTACCATCAATTTGGTAGGCGAGAAAGGTATCAAATATCGTATACGCTACTTTGAATGGCCATATGAAAAAAACATCATTAGACAAAGGTAAACTGAATTAACATTCAATTATTAATGCAAGAATGGAATTAGGAAATAGAACACTAAGACCTTATTAGGAACCATCCAAGTAAAATCCTCCCATGTATTAAGAATGTTTAGACTAACTTCCACTATAGATTTATTGCATAAACATTTGATCATAACCAGTGCAATAAAAAGCAAAAATGAATCCATAGATGCACAAGTTTTATACCAAGGTGGCTCACCTGTGGCACAAGAACACCCTCTGTTACATCAGGAAAAGCTGGGTCTCTCTTTTTAAGCTGAGCTATAACAAGTTCATTCAGTTCAAGCATCTTAAGTGCCAACCATGTACGCACAACTCTTTTTCAAAATGAAAATTAAGAGGTAGGACGTAGATCTTTTAGCCTAAACATAGCTAATGCAAATATTTTAACACTGAAAACAGCAAATCTACAGAATATGCATGCAACTACAGACTGTCAATGCTCCCTGCTACATCTCTCTGCTTCTTTAATGCATGATTTTTTTCAAGTTCCTTGTGGGCAAATACCCTCATTTGGTTTAATGGAGTGCATCATTCCTTTCCCTAGATACTTCATCCAATTGTTTGGCAATGTTCGCTTTCTCTTTGCAAGCTTCTACCAGTTGACAAAGAACCTCAATATGTTTCCTTTGTCCTCTACATACACTATCAAATGAGATGAAATCCACAAATTCATGTATGCAAATTGATACTGAGATCACTTTTATCGTACAATGGGAGTGTGTGATGGATAGTGTGAGATAGTTTATCTCATTTGCAGGTGGAGTTTAGCAATAAGTTAGGAGTGACCTAGAATTCAGGAAACTATGAAGTTTATAACTTGTATCTGAAGTAGGGTATTTTCACTTCCATCATATTGTTCAGAAAACTGTTACCTGTATCTGTTAGGTTTCTTCTTACCTACTATTTTCTGTCACACTAATGCATGCTGGCCTATGGCATTGTCTACATTCAAGCATCAAAGCTAATTTTTGATGAGAAGATTCAAGAGGAATAGGTTTTCCATAATGTAAAAGTCATTAAGCAAACAACCTGTCCATCAAAGCACGCTTGTTTTAATTCCTTAAGTCACTTTATTTTATCATAATATACATGAAATGTGTGGTTCATTCCATGGGATATTAACAAACCTAACCAAGCATTCAAATTGATTCTCAAGATTAGTCCATCCTTCATTCCTTCATTTTCTGTTTCTTATTTCTCAAAAAAATGACTCAGGCTTAAACATCCACATTATGCTACACAAAAAAAACTAAACTTTAACTACCCCAAGCATTGCATTTCTTTTCACAACCGCCGACCTTTGTCTGTTTCTTGCTTACAGCAAGATGCCATTCATTTATTTATTCTTAAGGCCTGACTATTTACAGATAAAAAGAATGTTATACATAGAAGAGTCATAGCGTCATGAAAGACATTCATTTATTTATTCTTAAGGCCTGACTATTTACAGATAAAAAGGATGCTATACACAGAAGAGTCATAGCGTCATGAAAAACATTCATTCATTTATTATTAAGACCCATGTAGGATAAACACGGTAATAAAACAAAAAAATAAAACTCACCTATCTAGGAAAAACAAAGAACAATGGGAGCACCAACTCAGCTTTACTTTGCATTTGTGCATACACACAAATCGAAATGGTCCAATAAACCTGCATGCAACACTATTTGGAAATTGCAGTGACGGAAAGGTAAACATAAATAATAGTATTGCTTTTTTAAGTACCTATAACACACTAGTCTCGCTACCCGCAACTCATGTCGGTCTGTGTTTTCTGCCTTAATATACCCAACAAGGGCAATACAATATTGCTGAGCAAGGGAGATCTAGGTAGTGTCGAGCAAGGCAAGGTCGTTGTGTTGTGTAGCCAATCGCGATTCTTATAATGTTTAACTAAATCTAATTTAATATTGGTGGAATCAATTGATGGCTCAAACAATTTTAATCGTCTAACACCTAAATCAAGGGCCAACGAATGGACACGTAACCTCGGAGGAGAGTTCATTTCAGAAGGGAACACCTTAGGTGTAACTATTAGGTGGATGGTAGAGATTTCGCCTCCATAGAATATTCTAGAAAATTCATATTACTATACTTAAATAGAAGATTGAGTTTTATCTCTAAAGTAGTTATGTCATTTTTCTCCATTTAATTAAATTTTTTAATTAAAAAGAAATCATATCAACAAGTGTCACATGAAGTGACTTATGGTGTTTTGGGCATGTGGTATTGATAAACCATTCTATTGGCCCATGGTATTATAATATAGCCTATTTACAGACTAAAAAATCCAATGTAAAGCATAGATAAATATCCATTAACAGGTAGCCCCTCCACATATACCATCCATAATTAACAATAGGGAAAATTTTGGGGGCTAATATTCGCAAGTGGGCTAATTTTCCAAAAAAAAATTGCTAATTTCCATTTTTTCTCAAAATTATTCACCCAAATTTTATAGTATAAAATTGTTTTACCTTAAAATTCGCAAATATTTTATATAGAGACTATATAAAATTATTAGAAATTTGAATATTTTTATAAAATTAATGTCAAACAATTTACAAATTGCATATTATGGACAAATTAGATTCGCCAAGGTTTCTAAACTTTAAAATAAATTTCCATCCTTAAAATTCTCCCTGATTAACAAGTAGTTCCTCCTTGATTTCGCAGAGCATGGGGGTGGAACCCTTGTCGAGCCACTAAGGGGTCTTGTTCGAGCAATACGTTGTGTGGTCTTGTTTTAAATTGCATGAAATATGTTTCATGGCACCATATTATAAGGTATCAAGGGGATCGTCACCTCCATGCATGAATATGAATCAAATTGTGAAAAATCAAGAACTCAATGCGAGTTCCTCGACCACAACTTTGAAAGCTATCATTGAGTTACAAGTGAGGGTAATTAGCATGGAAGATGAGTTCACTAAAGTAAAAAGGGTTTTGGAGGATTTTAACCTCAAGTTCAATCAGGAAGCAATGAGCTCTGGTGGTAAATGTTCTCATTTCTCCAAGTGTCTTAAACATCTAGTGGATAATGTTTGCTCGATTTTAGGTCATGTCCCTAGATGAATGGGATAAATAATTTGTGTATATATTATGTAAATGTTTATTTATTATTTTATCCTCTAGAAAATTTACAAGTTAGCATTAGTAGCTTTGTGTAATGATCGTGTACTCATTGCACTGAGAAGTTTTAGTTTACGTGTTACAACTTTGTGTAGTATAGAGCTCCCAACGAGTCTGGGTATGAATGTAAATTTGTAACAGTTTTATAATTTTCCCTGCTAATAAATATTTGATGAAAAATAAATATGTTTTCAGTGCCATATTTTTTAAAAGTATATATGTTTAACTTGTATATTAATTATTTTTATTATTTATTACTAATAATAATAAATTTAAGATAAAGTTATATTTAGTTAGTTTTATGATTTTTAAAATTTTAATAATGTGAAGTGTATAATGAATGTTTGGATACTTCTTATAGATTGATTCCTATATGGGTTTACCAGGAATTTAACTTATATGTTCCCACTAGTATTATATAATGGTGAATATTCTTTCTTTATTTATAAATTCTGTAACATTCTCCTACCAGAAATGAAATATTATAAATTTTGTAAATATTTTTTTTTGTTAAGCTTGGCAGGACCTTTTCATTTTCTATTTAATCATAGGCAAATTTACACCACATAGAGTAGCTAGGTGGCCTCAACTTGCCCAAGTGGGAAACCAAGTCTGTTGGCCACCTATCCGCATTGTAAGCCATCCAAAAACAATATAGTTTTAATCTCTCTAACCAAGCTATATATGTCTCTATTTCGTGTCCATGCTCTATATTTCTATCTATACATATACTTGCATGAAGAAAATTAAAATCTAACCACATATAAAACAAAAGTGTGCATAGGAAAATGACTAGCCCTTTTGCTCCTCCAAGGTCGATTCCACAACTGTCGGGTCCTTGACTGTTGATGCATCTCAGATAATTATAAGATGCAAGGAATGTCTCTTTCAATTATGTCCAGCCTAATATCTTTCTTATGGAGTTGGAATTGTATTTTTTGCAAGTCTTCTTTGTAGCTCGACATAACTTGAAGTGAAACTGCCATGCGTGCACCATGCCCACCAAGATTTGTTCCATTACTTTGCCCAATAGGTTTTTCATCAGCTAATATAAGTATAAGATCTGTTTGAAATGTGTAATTCTTCCTCTAGTGTTTCCAGGATCCGAGACGAGGCTCCTCTAGTTTTCCATACCCTCCTCAGTCTCACTTCCTTGCTTAATTTCCTCTTCTCATTCTTCTAACAACTTCTGAATTGCTTCATCAATACCCTCACAGTAAGCCTCAACAGCTTCGCTGATAAGAATTTCTACCGGTTTTCTCCCTCTGTGGGGTTTTGAAGTGCTCGGCTCCTTATCCTTCTTGGGGACGTGGCCCCGTCTTCCTCATTTGTGACCTCTCATACGCCGAGCCATATGATCAAGGATCAGTATTTTAGCTAAAAATGAAAGTGCTTAGAATTGATTCAGAACTAAATGAATGGATAGAGTTTTTCTCCAAGATTCCAACGCCATAAATGGTTTAAAAAACCGACATCGTATGCAAAATTTAGAGCTTCTGCAAGTTTTGTAAAAAGAACGCCCCTAGGGGCTAGCCCGCACCCCATGTGACTAAGCACCCAAACCAGGAGCTAGTGGCCAACCGTTAAGCAGGATTAGTGTGCCACTAATCTGTTTAGAATTTAATTAATCCTTAAGTAAGTTGACAGAATTTACAGAAGCCACTAAATCCAGAACCTCCACCAAACTTGGCAGACTTAACTAGCAATTCTCCATATTTAGAGGAGGTTTTCTAGGAAAAATTGTTTGAGCCATAACTTACTCAATTCTCAACCAAATTTCAAAAATGAATAGTCATTTTTGGCTAATTTGCATGCTAAGGATTCATTGGAGCATTTTTTGGAGGCAGAAGAGGTCATCTACATGTGTTTTTTATCACTTGAATATTTTTGAAGCCTAGGGCCACCAGGTGTTGGAGGTCATGCCAAGAGCAGTTGGTAATCAAATTGAGTAAAAAAATAGTCATTTCTGATAGATTTTAGTGTTTTAAACTCATTAGACTAGGTACCAAGAGAATTAGATGCATTTAAAAACAATTTGAGAACTATTGAATCTAATACAAAATCCCACACTAAGAAACTGGACTAAGGAGATATAGCCTAGGAGGGGTGAACTCCTTCAACAAAAAATTGTGTATTGAGATCTGTTATTTGTGCTTGTTGATTTTTTATTAGATTTTTTTTTTCAGCCATTTAAATTCATGCTTTTAAGTTCACGCAAACAACTAAATTTCACCAAGTTAGATGAAATGACAATCACATGCTCATTGATAAACTCTCTATGGATAAGCAAACCAAAGCAAAGAAAATTTATATTTGGAAATGATACTAGCATAGTACTAACTAGAAATAAGTTTTAGATCAAGTTTCTATCAGAGCATAAGGTTGCTTGCTTGATTTTCTTGAAAGGTTTAATAGTTGCAATTGTTGTTATGATTACAAGGTTGAAGTTACAGAGAGGAGAAGGGAAGCTATGGATAGCTAGTACTATGATTAGGACGAGAAGGAAGAAGGCTAAGAAATCACCATCCTCACCCAAAGAACCACTCAAGGCAGCACCTAAATCACCTCAAATCCCATCTCCATCAATGAGATATAAAATGCACAGATTGCACAAGAGGCTGAAGTGATTGAAGAGGTACAATCAGTACAAATTTTTGAACTTGAATCCATAGCCATTATGTCTGGAGAAAGAGAGCATGAAGGTCCCTCTTCAGAAGAGGAAGAATTCAAGAAAGCTTTCTACACTTTGACTAAGATGGTTAAAGTCCTCTATGAAGAGAGGAACACCAGAATGGTTGGAGAGAGTTCTAAACCTCCACATGGAGAAGGAAGCTCAGAGGACAAAAAATATGGAAAGAAGGATTCCAAAGGGAATGGTGGAAAGCCACCTCCATCCCCACCATCCTCATCATCTTCCTCATCATCTTCAATATCTCACACAACATCATCTTCCACTACCACCACTTCCTATACTCATTCCAAAACCCCAAAAGGAAAAACTCCATTACTGAAATTGGACATAAAATTCGAACTTCCCACGTACAATGGGGAGGTGAATGCAGAAAAGTTGGACAATTGAATTTGACATCTGGAGGTATAGTGTAGAATTCAGAACCTTCGAGGAGACGAGATAAAGATCTAGTTAGCTTCATTGAGGCTAGAAGGAGCTGCACTAGTTTGTTGGGAAGCAGAGACTCAAGAGGAAATGAGAATCCATGGTAAGATATCCATTTCTTGGGTTGAATTTGTTTCTGTAAATAAAATACAGTTTTATCCGTTAGCCTATATGAAAAAAACCATCATGAGTTGGCAACACTTTAGGCAGCTTAAAGGCCAAAGAGTCTAAGATTATACACAAGATTTTAGGAAAAAGGCTTTGTTATTAGGAGTAAACGTGAATTCACAAGACACACTCTTGAAATATATTGGATATTTACATTCCTATTTGCAACATACTATCCTTATGTTTAACCCAAACAACTTAATGAAGGATGTGTGCAAGCACACATCTTGAGGCAAGGGGAAAATAAAACATAGAGGAGAAAGGTGAAAGTGAGGGTAAGGGAAAAGAGAAGGTAGGAAAATGGAAGGGAAATAAGAATGCAAGTATAAAAAAAGAGAAAGAGAAACTCACATGCAAAAATTGTTCAAACATTATTAAGACCATTGTTGGTAACTTCATCTAGAATTAAAACTAGATAGATTGAAAGCCAAAGAGAAGGGAAAAATTGTTGTTATAGCTAAAAAATACTTATGATCAGATTTAGGAGATGAGACAAAAATTATAGCTATGGGTTTGAAATGTCAACATGTTGAAATCACTAGTTCCTCAAATAGTTGCAACAACACTCCAAATGAAGACAAAAGGGAAGAGTTGTTCACTGTGAGAGTAATCTCAAATCATAACAAGATTGATGCACTCTTTGATAGTGGATCACAAGTAAACTTGATTAAAGAAGGCTTACTTAAAGAGCTTAAACTTGAAACCGTACCACATCATAAACCATACCCTTTGGGTTGGATAATTAAGGATGCGAATTTATAGGTTTTAAGGAAATGCATTTATAGATTTGCTATTACTAGAAACTTTTTTGATGAAGTTGAGTTAGACGTGGTTCCACTTGACATTTCTGAAATTATCTTGGGAAGTCCATATTTGTATGATAGGAAAGCGGTATCCCATTGCTATGAGCACAAATATCATTTGCTTGATGATGGAGTGAAGTATATTGTGAGAGCTCATCACAAGAAACTAAACATTTCTTTAGTTAATGCAGGGCAAACGAAGAGGCTAGTGAATGCAAGTCAGAACTTGACATTTTTGATGATCAAACAAAGAGGTGTTTTGAATCATACTTTTCATAAAAGATTCTTATATTTTTAACGAGTTGTTTCAGAATGATAACAGGTTTCCTTTGAAAGAAGGTGAAAAACATTCGCAGCAACCAACATTGGTATTAAGTGGCGTTGAAAACAAGGTGTCAGTGCAAGAAGTTGCAAGGGTCAAAGAGAAGAGGACAAAGCAGCTTGGAAAAGAAGGCATGGGTTTCAAAAAAAATTATTACTGGTTTCCAAAAGGCACATTACAATGGTGAAGAAACTTGCGCAAGAGTCAAATCAAGTATAAGGCAAAAACAACTAAAAATCGTCATAGAGACAAAGTGCAAGGTGAGAAAGATTCCAAGTTTCCTTTGATTGTTGACCAAGGTAGGAACAATATGTTTTCTACAAAATTATATTTTTGTGCTGCAAATTCAGAAATATTGCAACATGACGTTGTCAAAGATAACAATAAATGGTCGTTGAAATCAAGGAAAATTTTGACTTTTTATGAAAAGATCCAAATGATGAAATTAGGAAAATTTCAATGGATAAAGACTAGAAGGATGAGGGAACAATCCCCTCATCAACATAATCAGTGATTAAGAGAGCTTTTGGGGTCCAAAAGGCTTCTAGTGGGGAGGAATGATCAAGGATTATTATTTTAGCTAAAGAAATGAAACTACTCATAATTACTTAAGACCTGAATGAATGGATAGGGTTCGTCTCCAGGATTCCAATGTTGCAAACGGTTCTAAAAACTGACATCATATGCAAAAGTTAGAGCTTCTGCAAGTTTGATAAAAAGAAAGCCCCCGAGTTAACCCCCAATCGATGTGAACAAGTGTCCGAACTAGGAGCTAGGGGCCAACTGTTAAGTGGGATTAGTGTGCCACTAATGAGTTTATCATTTAATTAATCTGTAATTAAGTTGGCGGAATTTATAGCGGAGCCACTAAATCTAGAACCACCACCAAACTTGGTAGAATTAACTCGCAGTTCTCCAAATTTAGAGGAGGTTTTCTAGGAAAAACTATTTGAGCCATAACTTACTCAATTCTCAACAAAATTTTGAAAATGAATAGTCATTTTTAGCTAATTGGCATGCTAAGAATTCATTGGAGTACGCGTCAAAGGAAGAAGAGGTCATCTACATGTGTTTTTGGTCACTTGAAGATATTTTAAGCCTAGGGCCACCAGGTATTGGAGGCCATTCCCGGAGCATCTAGTAACCAAGTTGAGTAAAAAAATGGTCATTTCTAATATATTTGAATGTTTTAAACTCATTGTAATAGGTGCCAAGAGCATTGGATAAATGTAACAACAATTTGAGCACTATTGAAGCTAATACAAAGGCCCACACTTGAAGTTGGACCAAGGATATGTAGACCATGAGGGGTGAACTCCTTCAACAAAAATTTGTGTATTGAGCTATGTTCTTTGTGCTTTTTGTGTTTTTATAAAATTCATGCTTTTAAGTTCATGCAAAACCCTAAATTTCAGCAAGTTAGATGAATTGACAATCACATGCTCATGGATAAACTCTCTATGGATAAGCAAACGAACGCAAAGAAAATTTTATATCTGGAAATGATACTGGCATAGCATTAACTAGCAACCAATTTCAAATCACCATATCAAAAATTTGTGAGGCCTATTGACAACGACAATTTGTTAATCAAAAATCATTTCGGGGGCATAGCTCAGTGTTACAACACATGCAGAATTTGAGCCTGAGATAACCAACTATTCCACCATTTTAGTGCCACCACTTTAGCTAGTTTGAATTTCCCTGATATCATTATAATAAGTTGGATTGATTCAATTTTATTATTTTTAAATACATCCTAGTCATTATGAAAAGATATTTTTTGTAAATTAGTTATAAATACTTCATCTTGAGAAGTATCAAGGGTTGGCTTTTGTATGAAGAAAACTATTGTATATTTTCGGACACATCAGCAGATTACCAGTATTACAAATCTCTTTCACTGGATTATTGTGTCAATTTGTTGGTGAAGTGCATCTATTTGCCTTATGTGTTTATATTTCTTTGTGTATAGAACATATTTGCTTTCCAAATCTGAATTATTCAATAGATAAATAAAAGATAGAATTTGTTTAAATCTACACTTTGCACCTGGTTGCGTAATTTTAATGTTTTCTTCTGATCTTTAGATATAGAATTCAGGTGACAATGCTCAATATTTAAAGTGAACCTTAAATATGTTCTTCCTTCTCCATTTCACAGACCTTAAAGAATCCATTCGATTTAGCTACCATGCCCTCCGATATCTATCTATAGACACTGCTATCAATTTCTATTTTATGTAATAAACTCCATAGCCCAATGGTAATGTAGTTATCAACCAACAATTAAAATACAAATCAAACCCCAAACTTCATAGCTAGCCTAATATTCAATCAAATAAAGTTAAATCTTATAGAGAAAGCCCTCTCTGAAGCAGGCAGAGCTAGATCCCAACTTCCAAAGTTAGTTTTGAAGAAAACTGAATAAACTAATAATAGACACTCACACTCATAAAATAAATATTAGACATATAGAAAAACCAAACATGACGGAAAAGGCCTCAACCTTACAACATTCCTCACATTCTCATTATTAATCCATCCAAATCAATGTACAAAGATTGATAATAGTACAAATAAATACATGAGGAAGTTGGTCTCAAGATAGTACATCTATCTTGGACACTGTGGTTGAGAAAATATCTCAACAACACACTAATCTAGGAGCCTATCTAGTTGGAGATAATTTCTCAACCAACTAAGCCTAAACTGACTCCTAACCATGAGGAACAAACTCAATCTAGAAAGGTAGAATTCAATCCTAATTTTCGTTATTTTAATTAATTTAATTATTTGGACTTAGAATTGCTTTTAATGTGAGGGTGAGGCTAACATTCCCCCCCTCAATGGTAAGTCCAAAATTAAGAACCAGGAACCATCTTCCAAGTTCTCATGTTGAAGTTGTTGATCCTCAAAAAACATTTGCCTGAAAACCACCAAAGCTGGAAGCTGAAGAAACTACAATATGAAGAGACCATGAGTTAGCTACATGTCTAATTCATCTCTAAATGTTGCTTGATAATTCCATCATGTGCCAAGCTGCAAAAGGATCCAACTGTCCTTTGCTTGAAATGAGCATCATGTCTCCACTAACAAAACATTGAGAACGCCCACTAGCTACATTGATGTTGATCGCCCATTGGCGAATTTGTTGATATTCACCTGTTAATGAAAATTCCCACTGACTGCTTCACTAATGTTTTTGAGACTTTTAGTCTGACAACCAATGAAAATTCCCACTAGCTGCTTCATTGATGTTGTCAAGACTTTTAGTCTGACAACCACTGTCAATTTCATTGACATTTTCCCCCTTTGTCAGCTGAAAGGAGAGACAATCTTCTTCAAATTATTTTTGAACTCCCCCCTTCAAGTGTAGGAGTGTTTCACTGGTGTACTCCCCCATTCAACTGCACGAGAGTACCATTTTCATTCTTACTGTTGGCTGCAATATGTGTGAGTGAATTCGATTGTGAAACTTATTCAATCTTCTGATCGTGGAAGACCATTCCCAAGGATCAATCCATGAATAATTTATCTTCAATCTGGTTGATTGTTGTTGTTTGCTGCATTGTGTTGATGAATGATTTGACTATCCACAATGGTGACAAGGATGGAGATCAAAACACCGATCTTCCAATGACAATGAAGGCAATTTGGTTTGACTGCAACTTTAGTTTGCATGTATTTTTTTTTGTATTCAACTTTCTCAGAACTAGTTGATGTGGTTTGTGCAAGAAACCCTGCACTAAGTTGTGACTCTAGTTGAAGAATTTGAGCGCGAGACAACCAACTATTCTACCATTTTAGTGCCACCACTTCAGCTAGTTTGAATTTCCCTGATATCATTGTAATAAGTTGGATTGATTCAATTTTATTATTTTTAGATACATTTTAGTGATTCTGACAAGATATTTTTTGTGAATTAGTTATAAATACTTCATTTTGAGAAGTATTAAGGGTTAGCTTTTGTATGAAGAACACTATTGTATATTTTCTGACGCATTAGCAGATTACTAGTAATACAGAAGCTCTTTCACAGGATTCTTGTGTCAAGTTGTTGGTGAAGTGCATCTATCTGTCTTATGTGTTTTTATTTCTCTGTTTAGAGCACATATTTGTTTTCCAAATCTGAATTATTCGATAGATAAATAAAAGGCAAAATTGTTTAAATCTACACTCTGCACCTCGCTACGAATAATTTCAATTTTTTCTTCTGATCTTTAGATATAGAATTCAGGTAAAAATGTTTAATATTTAAAGTGAACCTTAAATATGTTCTTCCTTCTCCATTTCATAGACATTAAAGAATCCATTCTCTTTGGCTACCCTGCCCTGTGATATCTATCTGTAGACACTACAGTTAATTTGTATTTTATGTAAGAGACTCCATAGCCCAACGGTAATCTAGTTATCAACCAATCATTCAAATGCAAATCAAACCCCAAACTTCATAGCTAGCCTAATATTCAATCAAACAAAGTTAAATCTTACAGAGAGAGCCGTCTCTGAAGCTGGCAGGGCTAGGTCCCAACTTCCAAAGTTGGTTTGTGGCTACCTTGGTGATTTTCTTCTACAAACTTAGAAAATTATTGAATCCTAACAGATTCACAAAAAAAAAAGAAATATTACATGTTCATCTTAACTCCGGATCTACCAAGCCCCATCAAATATGTCAAGATGCAAACCTAAAATTAATGAGTCCTAACAGATTCACAAAAAAAAGAAATATTACATTTTCATCTTAACCCCGGATCTACCAAGCCCCAACAAATATGTCAAGATGCAAACCTTTGTTAATGCAAAACTTAAATAAATGTTTTCATGTCGAAATATTTTATTTCTCTTGACTCTTGGTAGATTCTAAGTTAAGATAGATCTATGCTGATTTTGAGCAAAACACACACACACACACATAAGATTAAAATATTAATATTTTATTTCTCTTGACTCTTGGTAGATTCTAAGTTAAGATAGATCTATGCTGATTTTGAGCAACACATACACACACACATATAAGATTAAAATATTTTATTTATAATTCACATTCTACATATTATAATTTGAAAGTAGAAAACACACACACACATATATATATCATTGAAATATTTTATTTATTATGACATTTTAACAATTAAAATCAATACATGTGTAATCATTTTGGAATGGAAATTGTACATCTTGCTATATATAAAAAATATTATAATTTTTTTTAAATTTATAATATATATATATATATAATAATATATATATATGTAGATGTCAATCCATAGTAAAAAATAATAAATTACATATCCTAATTATATATAGTTGAATTGAAATATTTTATTTGGGTTGAATTTTTACACATTCAGATTGTCAATACTACCCTAATCATATTAGAAATAAGAAGGCAAATATCTATAGACACTCCTCTAAATATAAAATAATTATTTGTCCTCTCTGCACATATATATATATATATATATATATATATATATATAATATATATATATATAATGTCCACAATCCCTAAGCATATTGAATCTATGTTTATTCATTGAGAGAAAAAAATAACCCCTTCCTCTCTTATAGTATTTTTTGTTATTTGATATTTTTAAATGTTATATATCAATTTCATATTAACAATGGCAATAAATTACACACTATTTCTTCATTAAAAAAGTGAAAACCATAAGCTTTTTTTTTTTTTATTAAATTACTTTATTTTTCTTTTTATTTAATTGATATAAACTTATATACTTAATATAAATATTGAAGTATTTTATTTATGACTAACAGTAAATTATTTTTTCTTATTAGTTTATTTTTATTTAAGCTATTTACATGCCAACTAAACATAAAAGAAATTACGTATCATATTATATCAATTATATTATTTGTATATGGCATATGTGTACTGAGTGAAAAAATTACATATCTTTTTTTTCTTTTTCATTATTTTCAAATAGTTTATCTCTATTATGGTAAGTATTATTTTATTATTTTTAAATATAATGTAAAACACTCCTTTTTATATTAAATTATAAAACACTTAGCAGACATTTGTGAAAATATAAATTTACAATTCACCCCTTATATTTTCATTACATTTTTAATTAAAAAATTATTTAAACTATTAACATTTTAAAAAAATTCAAAAACATCCGTGGATTCCTCCTTTATTATTATTTTTTTCTTTTAAATAAAATTGAAATCAAAAAACATTTACCAATTTTCCTCGAGAGACTCAATAAGAAGAAGGGAGGAAAAAAGGGCGTCATTTCACAAATACGACAAGTGCACGATCTCGAATCGTGATCCGCTGCAAGTAAAATGTCGTTTCACAGATACGACAATTGCACGATCTCGAATCATGATACAGAGAACAATGTACATAGCAGCCTTTGAAGTCAATGTACGAGGACCAGCTAGGGATCCAATCGTCCCCCAACTTTCAAGCCTTCCTATTTATACTCCAAATTCCATCCATCCCACTACCCGCTGCCTTCGAATCGTCCCCCAACCCTTCCTATTTATACTCCAGATTCCATCGACGCAATGGCTTCCCTCCGTGTAGTCCTAATCGCCGCCGTCATCATCTGTTTTTGCCAATTGCCTTCAAATCTGTCCGAGAGCAGCCCCAGGACGCTCGTCACGCAGATTACCCTAGACAACATAACGCTGACCTACACCTTCCAAATCCAGCAGAGAACCCCTCTGCAGATCGAGCGTTTAGTGCTCGACATCGAACAAGACTACACGTGGGTAGCATGCGACAAAACCTACATATCCTCCACTTACACACCCCTCTCCTGCAGTGCGCAGCTGTGCAAATCGTATCAGTATTCGGGCTGCGGTGCCTGTTATGGCCCCCGCTCGCCCGGATGCAACAACGACACCTGTGTCGTGCCCGGCCTAGGCAACCACAGTTTCGTACTCGGGCAGGATGCCGTGGCTCTTCCCAGCACCGACGGTTCGAATCCCGGCCCCCTTGTCACGTTCCCTGGCCTGGCCTTCGCCTGCGCTAGCACAGGAGACCTTTCCGGTCTGCCGAGTGGGGTGGCTGGAGTCGCTGGGATGAGCTCGTCCATGCTGGCGCTGCCAGATCAATTCTCCGCTGCGGCGGGCTTTGGCCGCAAGTTTGCCATGTGCTTGCCAAGTGGGGATGCATCGGGTCCTCTCTTCTTTGGCGACGGGCCTTTCGTATTTCCTGCATCCACACCCCTCTCCCTCCAGCTCATCCACACTCCCTTCATCAAGAATCCCGTCTACATAGACGACTTTTACATTGGTGTGCAGAGAATAGATGTCAATGGTGTCCCCCTTGCGATCGACGCAGCTATGCTGCAAATCGGCACGCAGGGCCGTGGCGGCACCAAGCTGAGCTCCGTGGTGCCCTACACGCAACTAGCAACCCCGATCTACAATTCCATCGTGGCCGCCTTCGCCAAGCAAAAGAATCTCCCGCGGGTTGCTTCCGTGGCCCCTTTCGCCGCATGTTTCAACTCGAGCGCTGTTGTGAACACTAACGTTGGGCCTGCCGTGCCGCAGATTAACCTTGTGCTGCAGAGCAACGCTACCTTTTGGGCGATCTTTGGAGCTAACTCCATGGTGTCTGTTACTGATAACGTGTTGTGTCTGGGATTTGTTGATGCAGGGGAGGATCCGGTGACATCCATTGTGATAGGGACGTATCAGATGCAGGATAATCTGCTCCAATTCGATTTGGCCAACTCCACACTCAGCTTCTCCTCCTCTCTGCTCTTCGAAGAATCGTCATGTTCCTCTTTCAACTTCACGACTATCGCATGATGAGTCATTTTCATATGTAATAAGGTGTTGCAGTAAACCATGAGCACGATGAATGTTATTTTTTCTCACGTTAGGTGTAATTGCCGTGTACGCGAATATGCTTTTTTATTTCTGTTACTGGAGTCTACACAGGATTCTCAATTTATAAAGATAATTTGTTTTAATAAAAAAAAATTGTTAAATTTATAATTCATAAATTTTATTTTATTTTTATTTTATTATATAATGTTATATAGAAATATATTTTAAATCATATATATATTTTTTATCATATTGATCTTTTTCTGGTAAAGAGAGAGAAAGTTATTTAAACGGTGTTTCCATTTTTTTTTTCGAAGATTCATCTCTTTTATTGAAGGAAAAAATGGCATATATTTGTTCACTTTTTTATCTCATTCGCTCCTTTAAAAGGAGAATTTATTTCTCTAAAAATTGTGTATTAATGGAAAAAATATAATTAAAAGGTATATAAATTTTTGATAGAAATATTTTACATTTTTATATTTGTATATATTAAAAATATTTGGCTTTAGCTATGTTGATAGGGGCATTTATTTTGTAATAGTGCCTTTAGAATTTTATTTTAATTGTCAATAATTATTAGGTGGATGGTAGAGATTTTACCTCCATAAAATATTCTAGAAAATCCATATTATTGTAGGTAAACAGAAGATTGAGTTTTATCTCTAAAGTAGTTTTGTCATTTTTCTCCTTTTAATTAAAAAAATCCATGTCAACAAGTGTCACATGAAGTGATTTATGGTGTTTTGGGCATGTGGTATGGTATTATAACAAAGCCTATTTACAGATTAAAATCTCCAATGCAAAGCTAAATATCCATAATTAACAATAGGGAAAATTTTAGGGGCTAAATATCCATTAACATGTAGCCCCTCCACATATACCATCCATAATTAACAACAAGGGAAATTTTAGTGGCTAATATTGGCAAGTAGGCTAATTTTCCCAAAAAAAATTCACTAATTTCCATTTTTTCTAAAAATTATTCACCCAAATTTTATAGTATAAAATTGTCTTACTTTAAAATTTGCAAATATTTTATATGGAGACCATATAAAATTATTAGAAATTTGAATATTTTTACAAAAATATTTCCAAACAATTTACAAATTGCATATTATGGACAAGTTAGATTTGCCAAGGTTTCTCAACTTTAAAATAAATTTCTATCCTTAAAATTTTCATTTAACAAGTAGTTCCTCTCTGATTTGGTAGAGCATGGGGGTAGAACCCTCGTCCAACCACTAAGGGGTCTTGTTCCAGTAGTAAGTTGTATGGACTCAATTTGCATTGCATGCAAGATGTTTCGTGGCACCATATTACATGGTCTCAAGGAGATCGTCACCTCCATGCATGAACATAAATCAAATTGTGAAAGATCAAGAACTCAATGCGAGTTCCTCGACCACAACTTTGAAAGTTATCATTGAGTTACAACTGAGGGTAATTAGCATGGAAGATGAGTTCGCTAAAATAAAAGGGTTGTTGGAGGATTTTAACCTCAAGGTCAAGAAGCAATGAGCTCTGGTGGTAAATGTGCTCATTTTTCCAAAGTGTCTTAAACATCAAGTGGATAATGATGTTTGCTCAATATCAGGGCATGTCCTTAGATGAAGGGGCTAAATAATTTGTTAGGGTCCAACCGTAACCCCCTTATTTATGTAATAGGATCGAGTCATAGTTATAGTTAAGTAAAGAGTCAATAACACCCATATTAATAATTGTAAGTGGTTAACCCGCATTTAATGAAGGGACCACAGTTAATTGCAAATGGGCTAGGGTATTAGATAGATGGTATTAATAAGAACCATGGTATTACCCCATGGTATTGCATGTATGAATCCTATATAAATGATAGAGACTCTCCTCGAGGAGCATCCTGTCTTATTTTATAATTGAGCTCAGCTTTATTGGAGGTTTCCCCCTCGAAGAGGCAAGTGAACATTGCTTTCTGAATAATAAAATACTTGTTGTTATTTCTCATTGTTTTATGTTATGGCTATATTTCTTCGCATATTTGGTATTCTGGTATTGTCTTGCAGGTTAAAAGCATAACAAGTGGTACCAAAGCACTTTCCAGGGTCGGTGGGTCGGTGGGATCTTCGATTTTTAGCAAACTTTTTTTGGCTAGAGATGTGTTCTGGCGTCTTTAAACCTCGGGATCTGTCGTTGAGCGCATAAACATGCGAATTTGGGGAGGCATGCACGCAGGAAATACAAGAGGTGGTCACGCTTGTTGGACTCCCTTGTAACCCCTGTGGGTACTCCTTCAAGTAGTAGTGCATTAGACAAAACCACGCACTGACTGTCTTCCAAGTACCCTCTGGGTATATCAGAAACCCCCTAGCTCCCTTGAAACCTCGCCATCAATAAATTGTTGGTTGTCTTACTACTATAGTACACTGAGAACAACACTCGGAGAGATTACTCGCGCGTACGATAGGGTAGTCGGGTTGTACGGCTAAAGGTACGGTTGATCCTCCTCGGTTAGTTCCCTGAAAAATTGGGCCGAGTACTACTGTCAGACCCTTATGTATATTGCGATCTGTAGCAGTTGACACTCATGGAGACCATAGTTCCCTTCTCTATCTCTGGATCACACATAATATTTACCATATCAGATTTTGCAGGTGGGGTTTTGTCGCAGCAGTAGCAATCAGTTTAGTCGTTCAGATCTATCACATCAGCCATTCATATCTATTAGATCCAGCAGATCCGCAGTAGCAATCAGTTTTGCTATTCAGATCTATTAGTCAGTCATTCAGATTTCTCAAATCCATCAGATCCCCCATCCAGATCTAGCAATTTGGGCTCTGTAGCCATCACAACAATCAGATCCGCCATTCAGATCTGACTAATTGTGTGGGTTCCTATACCTCGGTGTGATTTTCGCAGGACTGTGGGCAGCATTGACATTTCTTGTATTCGGCTACTGTAGTATTCCTAAGCAAGGAGTAAAACTCCGTTCGGAATATATAAAAAAAAAAATATAAGACCCCCCAAGGCGCTGATTGGTGTCTTAGCCCATAAGAATCAGGTTGACGAGCTGAGCAAGGTGGTACCATTCAATTATTAGTGCCAAAAATTTTGGGCGGTCCCAAAATTCAAGTACTTCAGATCAGTGCACGGTACAAACTAGAGCTCAAGCTATGGCCAATGAGAGGATTGACAACCTTGAATCAAAATTGAAAGATGTCATATTGCAGATGAAGAACTTAAATGAAACACTCTCTAAGGGAAAGGTGGAGGAATGCGTGGAGGCATATATTGGTAATGAAAACATTGAGGGCAAGTCTAGCTAGTCTCTTCACCTCTTTGGCACCCACCAACAATCCCATCTACGACCACCCAAGCTGGACATGTATAAATTTGATGGCTCTCACCTGGCAGCATGGATAAAACAAATGGAGCAATATTTCACATTGAATTACATCCTAGATGATGCGACTTAGCTTAGTGTGGGTATCATGTACCTGGACAATGAAATATGGCAATGGTGGCAATGGCATCAGCGTTGCTATGGAAAGCCCTTGACTTGGCAGACATTCGAAAAAGCTCTTACGGACTTCTTTGACCATGAATATGATTTTTTTGGGTCGTCTCACTAAGCTCTGACAGACAGGAACAGTGAACGAATATATTACAACCTTTAAAGCCTTAGCTTTCTGCACTGGAGGTCTACACGATGAGTTCTACGTGGAATGTTTTGTCAATAGTCTCAAAGAAGTCATACAAGCCCACGTCTGACTGCACCATCCTAGCTCATGGTTGCATGCTTGCAAGATAGCTCGTGAAGTAGAACGTGCGTTAACAGCCCAATCCAATCTACCATATTTCATCGCTAAGGGTCGACCCACACAGGTTCAAAGAACTACCCAAACACTCAAGGTTCAAAAGGTGTCACCGGCACAAATGGCGGAAAGAAGAAAGCAAGGATTATGTTACTACTATGATGAGAAATACTCCCCCGGGCATAAATGCAAGGAGCCCAATTCTTTCAAATTGATGCTAGTGATCACAGTTCATCAGAGGAAGCTGCACCACTTGAGGAACCAGAGAAGGAAGAAGAGGACAACCAACAGGACAATGTACTTGAAGAATCAGTTATCTCGTTGCATACTTTGGCAGGGATTTCTTCTCCCCAAACTCTCAAAATCAAAGGTTTTATTAAGCATTTCCCAATAGTAGTCTTGATTGATAGTGGAAGTACACATAATTTTATCCATCAAAGAGTTGCGGAAACAGTGCATTATTTTGTCTGAGCAGTTTCTAACTTTCAGGTCCAAATTGCTGATGGGGGGACAATGAAATGTGAAGACCGTTGTGAAAATGACAAACTTCAAATGGGGGATTATCAGTTAAAGACCCACATGTTTGCCATACACATGGGAGGGTGCGACATTGTCCTGGGTGTTGAATGGCTTCGCACACTTGGCCCAATCACAATGGGTTTCTAGGAGTTATATATGAGCTTTAAGCAGAACAACCACACACATACTCACCGTGGACTCCAGGTGGGAGCTCCCTCTATCATCAGCTCACATCGGATGGAAGAATTATTAAAAAAGGGCCACCATGGAGTTATAGCCCAATTTAATGCCATCCAAGCCTTCGAACCTAATTCTCTTCATATTCATCCTGAGATGCAATAGATCTTAAAGAACCATCTGCCAGTCTTTGAGAAGCCTCATGAGCTTCCACCCTCGAGAGGGGAACATGATCACAGCATTACTTTGGTCCTAGGGGCCCAACCACCAAATGTGCACCCATATAGATATCTGTTTGCCCAAAAGAATGAAATTGAAAAAATAATCAAAGAACTCTTGGAAGAAGGCATCATTCATCCCAGCATTAGTCCTTATTCATCACCGGTGGTCATGGTGCTCAAGAAAGATGGGGAATGGCATATGTGTCCAGACTTCAGGGCCCCCAATAAGTTGATGATCAAAGATAAATTTCCCACCCCGATTGTCGATGATTTGCTGGCTGAACTAAATGGGGCTCAACTCTTTACTAAGCTCGACCTTCACTCGGGCTACCACCAAATTTGCATGAAAGAAGTAGACATTCCAAAGACTGTTTTCCGAACCCATGAAGGCCATTATGAGTTCTTGGTCATGCCATTTGGTCTTTGCAATGTCCCATCCACTTTTAGAGCCTTATGAACCACCTGCTCAAACCATATCTCAGAACATTTGTCCTTGTTTTCTTTGATGACATCCTCATCTACAATTGCACCTGGGCCACACATCTTCAGCATGTAGATCTGCTCTTACAACTGCTTCGCAAGCATAAATTATTTGTTAAGATGTCCAAGTGCTCTTTTGGCATGGAATAAGTTGAGTATTTGGGCCACATTGTGGGGCATGAAGGTGTCAGGGTGGACCCCAAAAAGATCCAGGCAATGCAGGATTTGCCTCAATCAAAGACCTTGAAGAGCTTGAGAGGATTTTTTGGTCTCACAGGCTACTATCGCAAATTTGTCCGCAATTATGGTCGCATTTCTAGGCCCCTCACTCAACTCCTCAATAAAAATTCATTCCTCTGGAATGATGAAGCACAAAAGCCTTTACAACTCTCAAACATGCCATGTGTTCCACTCCAGTCTTAGCACTACCTGACTTCACCAAAGCTTTTGTGATTGAATGTGATGCTTTTAGTATGGGTATTGAGGCAGTCTTAATCGAGGAAGGTTGACCCTTGGCCTTCATGAGCCAACAACTAAGTGGGAGGAATTTGGGACAATCTACCTATGAGAAGGAGATGATGGCCATCTTACATGTAGTAGATACTTGGCGACCATACTTATTGGGGTGAAGTTTCCAAATCCTTACAGACCATCAAAGCCTTAAATATTTTTAGAGCAACGCCTATCCTCACCACAACAAAATAAATGGCTCACCAAAATGATGGGATATGATTATGAGATAATTTACAAGAAAGGGTGCGAAAATATTGTAGCAGATGCGTTATCCCACCAATTTGAGGAGGAAAGTACCCTGCTCACAATTTCCCTTCCCATTCTAGAATGGATTGAAGAGGCTCACAAGAAATGGTTTTCACATCCCTGGCCCTCCCAACTCATTAATCAATTGCAGATGGATCCAAATTCCACAGTGGGCTACTCGTGGCAGGATGAGATTCTTCGCTACAAGGACAAAGTCGTAATATCACCAACATCCACCCTCAAAAGCTGCATTTTGGCGGAGTTGCACTCATCTCCCACTGCAAGACATTTAGGCTTTCAGAAGACGTATGCTCGCACTCGAAGATCATTTTTTTGGACAGGCATGAAAAATGACATTCTTACTTTTGTAGCTGAATGCGACGTCTGTCAGCACCACAAAGGAGAAATAGTCAAATCCCCAGGCACATTACAACCATTACCCATCTCAGCCTCAATCTGGATGGAGGTTTCTATGGATTTCATTATTGGTCTTCCAAAGTCAGTAAACAAGTCATTCGTCATGGTGGTTGTGGACAGAATTTCTAAGTATGCTCATTTTTGCGCACTAACCCACCCTTTTACACCGACTTTTGTCGTTCAATCTTTCATGGATCAGATCTTCAAATTGCATGGCATGCCCACTTCCATTGTGTCTGATCGTGACCCAATCTTCACTAGTAACTTTTGGTAGGAACTCTTCCGGCTACAAGGTACCCAACTATAACTCAGTACTTCCTATCATCCATAGACTAATGGTCAAATTGAGTTGTCAACAAATGTCTGGAGACCTACCTTAGGTGTTTCACTTCAGAAAAGCAACATCTCTCAGTACAGTGGTTACCTCTAGCCGAATGGTGGTTTAACACCAACTATCATGCCACCACCAAAATGACTCCATATGACGCAGTTTATGGTCAATTCCCTCCTTCCCCTACTTCTTATATCAAGGGATGCTCGAAGGTACAAGCAGTGGATCAACTCCTACAGAAATGCACAACCATGTTGGCCCACCTTATAGAGAATCTTCATCAAGCCCAAAACCGCATGAAGCAACAGGCAAATCAACATCGCTTAGAACGCCAATTTCAAGAAGGGGATTAGGTATTTTTGAGGCTGCAACCATATAAGCAAACATCACTCAAAGACAAGGGTTGTCAAAAATTATCTCCAAAATTCTACATACCATATCAAGTACTTCAACGCATTGGAAAAGTCGCCTACAACCTAGCTTTTCCACCCACTGCAAAATTCCATCCAGTCTTCCATGTCTCATGCCTCAATAAAGTGATTGGGAACCATTGCAGAATTCAAACCATCCTACCTGAAGTGGATGAAGAAGGGTCAATCTAGCTCCAACCCGAATAGGTTCTTGACACACGAGAACAACACCTACGTGGCCGCATGATCAAGGAAGTCCTCGTCAAGTGGAAAGACACCTCTCCAGAAGATGCAACCTGGGAACCAACCACTATCCTTTAGCAATTTTCGTAGCTTCAGCCTTGAGGACAAGGCTATTCTTATGGGGGAGGGCATGTTAAGGTCTAACCATAACCCCCTTATTTATGTAATAGGATCAAGTCATAGTTATAGTTAAGTAAAGATTCAATAAAGCCCATATTAATAATTGTAAGTGGTTAACCCACATTTAATGAAGGGACCATAGTTAGTTGCAAATGGGCCATAGTATTAGATAGATGGTATTAATAAGAACCATGGTATTGCGCCATGGTATTGCATGTATGAATCCTATATAAAGGATAGAGACTCCCCTCAAGGAGCATCGTGTCTTATTTTGTAATTGAGCTCAACTCTATTTGAGGTTGCCCCCTCAAAGAGGCAAGTGAACATTGCTTTCTGAATAATAAATACTTGCTATTATTTCTTAGTGTTCTATGTTTTGGGTATATTTCTTCGCATATTTGGTATTCTGGTATCGTCTTGTAGGTTAAGAGCATAACATAATTTGTGTATATATTATGTACATGCTTATTTATTGTTTCATCTTCTAGAAAATTTACAAGTAAATGTTAATAGCTTTGTGTAATCACCTTGTACTCATTTCAGGGAGCAATTTTAGTTTACATGTTACAACTTTGTGTAGTATAGTGCTCCCAATGAGTCTGGGCATGAATGCAAAGTTGTAATGGTTTTATAATTCTGCATCCTAATAAAGATTTGATGAAACATAAATATGTTTTCAGTGCCATATTTTTTTAAAGTATATATGTTTAACTTGTATATTAATTATTTTTATTATTTATTATTATTATTATTATTAATAAATTTAAGATAAAGTTAGTTTCTATGATTTTTTATTTATTTTTTAATAATGTGAAATGTATAATGAGTGTTTTGATACTTCTTATAGATTTATTCCTATCCGTGTTTACCAAGCATTTGATTTATATGTTCCCACTAGTATTATATAATGGTGAAGACATTTTCTTTATTTATAAATTCTATAACATTCTCTTACCAAAAATGAAATATTATAAATTTTGTAAATATTTAACTCTATGAGATATTTATCTTTAAATTAATTAAAATTTATAGTAAATTTGTAGCGTGTTCTTTCAAGTATAAATTCCTTTGTAACTTTGACGTCTTTAGTCTCAGTCATTGAGATCATCCAAAATTACATGTTTGGTGACCTTACTTTTCAATAAGAAATCCTCCTTGACTTTTACAAATCTACATGGAGAAGGGGATTATCATGTACCCATATGATTTTAAATTAAAGAAGATAAAATAACAGATGAATGAAACTCACAACAGTTAGGTGAGGAGCCCCTGAGGCTGCCACACAATGCTTTTCATTAATTAATCAAACAATCAATACAATCATATAAAGATACATTCGAATAAGGAGGTCAAAACAAATGTCAGCTCAATTTAAATCTGAGTAACCTGTCAGCTCAACATCAAATGAATCAATATAATGAAAACCAAAATCAATTGTTCCTTTAGGATTACATCTTTCATTGCTCTCCAATGACTTTATACAGGTCTCACCAAACACTAATTTAATACACTAACAAAGTATGCTAAATTAGGTCTAGTTGTAGTAAGATAGTTCAAGCTTCCCACCAACTATCTATATATTGTACCATCAACCTCCTTTGAGCCATCATCAAAGTGAGGTTTCAGATTCTGTTGCATTGGAACAAAAACAACTTTACAGTGATCCATCTTAAATTTTTTAAGCAATTCTCTAACATACTTACCCTAAGAGATAAAAGTCTGACCAACAGGTCTCCAACTTCAAGACCTAAATAGTAATGTAATTCTCCAAGATATTTCATCTCAAATATTTGTGACAAATGCACCTTAATTATATTAATTAGTTTCATTGAATTTCATGTAATAATTAAATCATCAACATACAAGGAAATCAATACAACATGCCCCTTTGCATCAAATTTGGTATACAAATTTGGATCACTTTGGAAACCTTGTTGAAGAAAGAAGGAATCTATCTTTTCATACCATGACCTAGATGCCTGCTTTAGCCCATGCAAAGATTTCTTTAATCTGCAAACTAAATGTTCCTACCCTTTTTTCATAAACCATTCAGGTTGTGTCAAATAAACTTCCTCCTTTAAATCACCGTTCAGAAAAGAAGAATTTACATCTAATTGATGTACATTACAATGGTACTTTGTAGCTAATGCAATTAACAATCAAATAGCATTTAGTTTAGCTACAGGTGAAAATGTTTATTCATAATCAGTGTGCTCTTTTTGTGAGTAACCTTTTGCCACCAATCTACCTTTTTATTTATCTACACTATCATTTGCTTTAAAATTGGGTTTGTATAACCATTTACATTCTATGGAATATTTACCTTTAGGTAATTCAATTAATTCATAGGTTTTGTTTCTAATTATAGATTCATATTTTTCCTTCATTGCTTTTCTCCACTCTTCATGTTCGTTAGCTTCATTAAAACTCATGCATTCTATGACATTCAACGCACTACTCATTAGGGCATAGTCCTCATATCTTTCAGGTAGAGGAATTTGTTGAGTATATCTCCTTGGAACTTCACTATCTTCAACCATGTTCTATAAAGATACTTCTCCACCTCTAGGTGAACTCTGACTGTTGGTGATGTCCATATCACTGGATTCTTCCTCAAGCTTTTGCTGCTCATTTTTTTATGCTTCTTCTTTCTTGTCTACAACTTCAAGAAGTATGTGACGCCTTTCATAGTTGTTGTCTATGTTCCCTTCATCTACTTGTTCATGGAAAATTAGATCTCTACTCTGAAATAATTTGTGAGTAGATGGATAAAACATTTTATATGCTTTAAATTATGAATAGTGTCCTACACAAATGCATTTGATACCTTTAACATCAAGTTCCTTTCTGTTCTCCTTCAGAATATGTGCAAACACCTTACACCCAAATACCCTCAAATGATGAATTGGTGGGTTACAAGGCTTCGAATGGGGTCTTGAGATCAAGATACCTTGTTGGACTTATGTTCTTTAAATAAACAATAATGACCTCTGCCCAAAAATAATTTGAGACATTCTTACCTTTAATCATACTCCAAGCACACTCCACTAATGTTTTGTTTTTCCTTTTCTGCAACACCATTCTACTTTGTAGTGTAGGGTACTGTAAATTGCTGCACAATTTCATGATACTTGCAGTACTTGATGAAGTTAACCAACATGTATTCTCCCCCTTGATATGAATAAAGAATCTTTATGAACTTCCCTGTTTTCTTCTCTACGATGTTTTTGAACTATTTGAAATACTCAAATACATCACTCTTTTTCCTAAGGAAGTACACCCAATTGTACCTTCTGCAATCATCAATAAACAATGAAAAATAATAAGCACCTCCTAGGGAGTTGGTTTGCATGGGTCCACAAACATCAGAATGCATAAGTTCTAATACATCTCTTCTTTTATTATCATAATTAGAGGGGAATTCATCTCTGTGAAATTTTCCTAATGCATAGCCTTCACAAGCAACATACTCATTCTTTAACATATGGATTCGTTTAACCATTCTTTGTTTCTACAATAACAAAATATCATGATAATTGATATGACCATACCTCTAGTGCCAAAGGCTTTTAGTTGATATAGTTTTCGATGTTAATGAATAATGTAAAATTTGAAACAAGAACTGATACTGTTTTTTTTTTTTTTTAACAAAGTCGGTTGCTATATTAATGGCTGAAAAAGGAAAAGGAGTCCAGGCTCCTGAGGTACATTAGATGCCGCTAACAACATCGATAAAGGGAGTTACAAAGTGGGAAATCCTCCTTGATCCTTTCCCTGCTAGTGTTTCTTCTGACATTACCTGAGCTACTATATATTCTTACATATTGAGACATCCAAAATTGACATTTGCACAACATTTTAGTCTATGACAATGTGGTTGATTTGTCTTGCGGTGGATTCCTCCGGTTGCTAATCCACTCCGTCATTCTTGGCACTAGAAGAAGTGGTGACTACGTTGTTTTTCTTATTCATCATATACTGTAGAATGGAGATTGATTCTGCCGCATGGCTGCATCGATTTGAAATCTGACTGAACTATTCATGGAGAGAGGCAACCCTGTGCAAAAAGAGGTCTATTTCAGCTCTGTATTTCTTGTTCATAATGCAGTTCTGATCTTCAAGTATCATTTCCAAGACCCTCTGCTGGTTCTCCATAATGCGTTGTTAGGCTCTGATTTCTTCTAATTCTGCTTGCAAGTCTGCACAGTGCAGGCAGTCTTCACTGCGTGCCATGAAGGAAGATGGAGAAGGCGGGAAAGCGAAGGATAGGTAAACTGAGAGAGGAGAAAGGCACACTGATCGAAGAGCATATGTCACTGTAATATGTGTCAAAGAACTCCTGAAGGCACTGAGTAATAGGGACCAGGAACTGCCAAACTAGTCGAACAGGTGGGCACTGAAATTTCTTTGAGGAGATGGGGAGGACGGGAATGCGAAGGAGAGGGAAACAGAGCAGAGAAGGAGGCGCTCTGTTCTAGGAGCAGGAGTCAGAACAGGGGGTAAGGGAGCCAAAAAACACTTGAAGGAACAAGAAGATTGAAACAAGGAACCACCGAAGATAAGCGGAAAAGCATTGAAAGTATTTTTAACTGCCAGACCTATAAAGAGCAGATAAGCTCTGGAAGAACAAAGGAAGCCTATGTCACGAGTACCACAAGCTTGAATGAGCACCAGAGATCGCAGACAGGAGGAGGTGAAGAACAGGTGAGATGGGATAAAGAGAAGAGCGCAAAAGAGAGAGAGATGACAGGAGATGAGGGAAGGGCGAAAGAGCCAGTTAGAGCCCCTGAGTCGGGCTGCAAAAATCCTGCAAGGGACCACAGGAGAACAAAGGTGAAAGAAGGCAGAAATCAGGCGACCAAGGAGGCAGGGATGAGCACAAAGAAGAGAGGGTCAGGGGAGAAATATAGGCGAGCTCAGAGAGAAGGTAAGGGATGAAAGGGGCGGATAAATCACGAGATACTGACAAAGCCTGCTTGTGAAGCTGCAGTGAGTCAGATCTTGTGAGGGATCCATCGGCATTTTACTGAGCTTGTCATGATCCTTAGATTTTTTATACATTTCATGATTTTGAGGGATTTTGTTGTAGAATGTCATCCCTTGCTCCACCCAAGGGTCATGATTAACATCTGCCCTGTCAGTTTTGTACTAGTCGATGATGATTTTGAGGGTCTTCTAGTATGGGTTGGAGAGTTTATGTAGAGTTGCATCTTAAGGTGCCGGTTGGTCGTCCACATGCACTGTTGGCTCGGTTATCCGCCTGCTTGTTAAGACTTATGAGAACATGAAAGTATTGAATGTCTTCCATAGTCTGGTGGAGGGTTCGATTGCGAAGGTTGATTTGCTGGAGCATAGTATTTTGAGAGTTCTGCTGATGGACCATTAGGCGAATTATGACTGAGGAGTCTCCAAATACTATTGCTTTCTTTATTCCTAGTTTTCCTAGTTGTGTTAGGCCCTGGAACAGAGCTAGAGCTTCAGCTCTGTTATTCGACACTTTCCCTAGGCTCCACTCATACTGAAGAATGCACTCCCCATTGGCATTATAAATCATACCCCCTGCCCCAGCAATACCTAGGTTTGATTTTGAAGCCCCGTCCAAGAAAAGATAGAAAGACTTATTACTTTGTATCCAGTTGTTAAATTCTTGAACTTTTAGTCTGAGTTTCCATGGTCTAGGTTTCTCAATATTCTGTGCCTCCCTCTTGTTACCTTTCTGTACATTGTGATGATGATCCAATATGTAACTTATTAGATCTCGTTCCTCCACAGTGTAATTTGTTGCTTCTATTTTCCCCTTGGTGTTGATTGAGATTGCTTCAAGAGCGAGATTTTTGGCTTTGTAGCAGGTTGTTCTAGCATTTGAGCTCTTATATTGGAAGATTTTTTTGTTTCTAGCAAGCCAGATCTGCCACAACAGGGTGTGGGGAAGTGTATTCCATACTCTTTTCACCAAGCTACTTCTTTTTTCTTTCCAAGGACAACTTTTTTTCCAATTGTAAATTGTCTCAGCTATGTTGTGATGAGGGTCCCAAGTTAGGTTGCCGATGGAGGACATCTTTCTCCAGCATTCGACAGCATGACATTCTATGAATAGATGATGCATTGTTTCTTCAGCATTGCAGTAGTTGGGGCATCTGGTTGGTCCGTTGATGCCTCGTCTTTTAAGATTCTCTCTTGATAGAATTTTCCCTTTCAACAGGAGCCATATGAAAAATTTTATTTTTGGAATGGCTTCTGTACGCCAAACAAGTTTCCAATGGTTCCACAACTTCATTTGAAAGGTGTTGTTGCAGATGTGTTGATGTCTTACTTTAACTGTGTAGTTTGAGCCTATTGGATCCCAGTGAATGCCATCGGCTTTTTCTTTTTGTATGGGAGCTTTACTGTGGAGGAGCATCTTCGGACAGCTTAGATGAGGTTCTAAAGCTGTGGGGATCTCTGGAAAGGACCAGCCCGTCCAGGCATGAGAACAAAGGTTCCAGTTGGCGATTTGGTCTAAGTTATGAATGCCTCTATTATTGAGATAATTGATAACAGGAATAACCTCTTTGTGCATGATCAAGGGTTGTTGTCCCATGATTTTGTCTATTCCAAAGTTGATGTTGTTTCCCCCACCTGGAACTTTTGAAGTATTTTGCATCAAAAAGGGGAGCGCTTTCTTGCATAACCTCCAGATTTTAGTGGAGTCTCTATTGGGCATATTGGAGTCAAGGAGTTGTTGCCTGGGGAAGCTTAGATATTTTATCTCCATCACCTTTTTCCACCACGCTGTGGGTCCAGTTATCAACCTCCATACCATTTTTGCACCAAAGGCTAGGTTTAAGATTTTTGGAGATCTGATGCCAAGACCTCCTCTGTCTTGGGCTTGAATGACGTGCTTCCAACTGACTAGATTAAACTTGCTTTTGTCGTTCTTCCCCCCTTGCTAGAGGAAGTGTCGAAGAGCAACTTCCAGTTTATGATGAAAGATGGCAGGTGCCTGATATAAAGAGAAGTAAAAAAGAGGAAGGGGAGTGATACCTGATTTCAAAAGAATGAGTCTGCCTGTAGGGTTAAGCCAACGAGTTCCCCACCACTGCACTTTCCTTTCTACTTTGTCAATGATCCCATTACATGTTTCTGCTTTTAGAGGGCCCAGACTCACTGGCATGCCCAAGTAGGAGAAGTGATTCCAGTTCAGGTTGCATGTAACGCCAAATATGGTTGCAATACTGTGAGCAGTTTGATTTGATATATTCCATCCATAGACACAACTTTTTTGCTGGTTTAGTGGAGGAGCCACCAATTAATAATGTGTCATCTACAAACTGTGAATGATTGATATTTTTGACTCCGTTTCCAAATTTGATACATGTTATTATTCCCACTCTTCTATTATGATCCAGGACTCGACTAAAGGATTCTTCCATGAGGATGAAAAGATAGGGGGGAAGAGGGCAACCCTGCCTGAGACCCTGGGAAGATTGAAAAAATTCTCCTGGTCTACCATTGATCAGGGGGGAGATCCATGGTCCAGATATACAGGTAGCGATGATATTGATGAAGGGAGGTTTGAAGCCTATCTTATTTAGAACAACAGATAGGAATGAGTGCCTTACTCTATCGAATGCATTTGCTAGATCCAGCTTTAGAACAAATCCTTTCTCTTTCCTGGATAGACTTGAATGGATGGCTTCTTGAATGAGAAGGATGGAATCAGTGATATGTCTATTGGGCAGAAAGCCTCCTTGATTTTCTGATATCAGGAAGGGAAGGAGAGGCTTGAGTCTCATAGCTAAGATTAGGAAGAGTTGCAGAGGGATATGGGGCAGAATCTGGAGAAGGTGGAGGTCCGATTTTCTTTAGGTATGAGGGCTAGGAAGGTGGAGTTAGTGTATCCTCCCAGTTTCCCTTTCCTTTCCACCCATCGAATCATCTTTGTCAAATCTTTTTTAATCAGAGTCCAGAACTCCCTATAGAAACACATGGGGAATTCGTCAGACCCTGGTGCCTTATCCGGATGTAGGGTCCATACTAATATTTTAATCTCCTCTTCATCGATTTCTTTGCTTAGGGTGTCATTCATCTCCTTAGTAACGCCTATGGGCAGGTGTTGGAGTGAGTCAGAGTAATCTTCTGTCCCTTTGACTTCAGTTAGGAGGTCTTTGTAATGCTTGGAGGCTGCCTGCTTTATGGCCTCTTGAGTGATGTGCCTATTTCCTTCGTTGTCTATGATTGTATTCACATTGTTCCTGGTCTTCCGGGTAGTGGCTTGTTTATGGAAGTAGGCTGTATTTTTATCTCCCCCCTGAAGCCATAATTTTCTGGATTTTATGCGCCATTTGATTTCTTCCTCTCTATTGATATGAGTAATCTGAGCATGTAAAACGTTCTCCTGATCTTTGTTCTGTTGCAATAAACCATGCACTTCTCCTTGCCTGCACCTCTTCCAATTCATTTTTGATTCTTTTTTTGGTCTCCTCTAGCTCTTGGTAGCTTTCTTTGGCCCAGTCTTTGAGTGCCTTCTTGACTCTTTTTAATTTGGTTTCCCAGATATAGATTAGCGAGCCGTCCACATGGTAGCTCCAGGATTCCTTGACAATTTCTCTGGCTGTAGGATTCCGACTCCATAGAGGGCTACATTTAAAGGGAATAGGGCCAAGGGGGTGATGGGTTTCCAAAGTTAAAGTGATGGGGTAGTGATCAGAGGCAAACGTATTAAGAATACTGGTGTAGCTGACAGAGAAGGATGAGAGGAGCGATATGTTGACAAGGAATCTGTCAAGTCGTTCCATGATGTTACCACTGCCAATCCTTCGATTTCTCCAGGTGTATATGCGGTTTTTGGGAGTTATGTCCACTAATTCAGATTCCTTAATGATGGCCTCCAGGTGACCTCTGAATGGATCAGGAGCGAAATTTCCTCCCCGTTTTTCATTTGCATGCAAGATCAGATTAAAGTCACATGCGACTATGAGATTTGTGTTGCTTTCTCCCTTAATGCTTGTCTTTAGATTGTCCCAACAGATTTCCTTCTCTCTATGATGGTTGGGGACGTAAACATTATATATGACTACGATTTTCCCATATGTTCTATTTCCTAGAATGTTTTTGATCCAGTTCTAGTGGATTATTACAGAATTGTAGATCCATTTGTTGTTGTCCCAAATTGTGACAATACCTCCAGAGGCTCCTCTAGATTTGCTAATGCTTCCTAAATACTGCTTTTGTTTATATATAATCTTTTTCATTTCTTATTGATCTTGCTTTGTTTCTTGGATCAACATTATTTTTGGCTTCTCAATGCGGATTAAGTCTCGAAGAGCTGCTATTTTAGAGGGGTGCCCTAATCCCCTGTTGTTCCACGAGAGGATTTTAATCATGATGTATTGGATGTGCGGAGAGGTGCTCGCCTCTCTTGTTCTTTACCGATTGCTTCTTTTTCTTGGTGTCCAAGGATGTAGGATTCGATTGGAGTTTGGTTGCCCATTGCTATGTCCTTCTGGGCAGACTCATCCCTATGTTTCTTAGCAGATTTCCTGCCAGGCCCCGGTTTCTTGTATGTATAATTTGATGCTCCATGTTCTTTTAAGGAGATCCCGGTAATCCTTGATGAGAGAGGCTCAAGGGGAGGTTGAGAAGAGGTAATTTGAGGTAAATGGGAATCTGGAGGCTCAGGGGAGGGTCTTCAAGGGCAGAGTCAACAATGGAAAGGATAAGAAAGGGGTTGGAGGAGGACGGGAGGGGTGGATCAAGAGATAGGCTAGAGGGGGAAGGGGGAGAAGAGGCGGGCCGTTGGGTAGAGGTTCCAGGGATGTCAGAGTCCAAAGGGGGTTTGTGAAGGGGGGCAAATTTCTTCTTTTTAACAGGCTCCCAGTGCCCATCTTGCTCTTCATTTTCTACATTAACAATTTTTGTGCATCTATTCGCAAAATGTCCATATCCGTGACATACCTTACATTTGAATGGAAGCTGCTCGTAGTCCAGTTGTTGGATATGGCTCCAATCGTCCACTTTTAGCTTGATTGCTTCAGGTAGTCCTCTTTCTAGATCCACCTCGACACATATCCTTGCGCAAGCTTGCCTGTTGTCCTTGGGTTCGCTTCTGTCGATGTATTTGCCAATAAAATTCCCTATTGCCCGAACTGAGTCATCTCCCCAGAAATGAAGAGGAAGATGGGGTAGTCGGACCTAAACCGGAATGGCGATAGGGATATCCAGTTCCAGATTGAAGTCTAGGGTCCATTTATTGAGATAGAGGCCCCTGGAATCCATGAAGTAGGGACCATTCCTGAAGATCGGGTCCTTGTCTACTTTGGATTCAAAATGAAATGTGTAATACCCTTTCCCACAAAATCTTATTGAAATTTACCCAGGGATCTTGTCCGACCAGTTTCGTTCTACCCAACTTTGCACTGCTCTTGGTGATGGCCATAAGCTTGTAAATTGTCCGATGAGACCTTTCTCAGCTAGGGATAAGGCTGTCATGCGAGGAAGAGTTGGAGGCAGCTGAACTTCCTGAAGAATATCAAGTTTCTTGACAAATTTTGAAATTGCGGGTCTAGGGTGTGGAGGAGGGAGAGATTTTACCAGATTTGAGAAGTTTTTTTGATGGTCCTCCTGAGATGGATCCGGGGGAGCCATGGCTGAAGCCATGGCTGGGCTAAAGCCCCAGGCACTGCGCTACTCGTTGAGCCGATCCGATCTGAGATGCACGCGCGAAGGCAGCTAGCGCTCATGCAGTTCCTTTCAGGAAATTGAAACAAGAACTAACACTGTTACCTGTTTCGTAGAGATAGTAAAAAGGTGACCCGATTTTGAAAAGGGGCGATGCAAAACACACATAGTTTTTTAGAGCATGGTTTTGACACTTCAAATTTTTTTATGTACAGTGCATTTTAGAATGTTAGTGATTTGCATGCTAATTTAAAAAAGTGGTGATTCTACATCGGGCCCTTTTTTTAAAAGACCTATTTTTTGAGTTTAAATTTTCTAATGTATGAAATGTAAATAATTATTTTCTAAATTTAACAATTTTTGAAGTGGTCTTCTTCTTCATATTTTCTTGTTTTTACTATTTTGCATATTTAAAGAAGGTCGATATTTTGAAGTTTCGATATTCGACATATTTATACATCGTTAATTAATTTTTTATTGCACATGAAATAATTGTCTCTAAAAAACAATATTTTTTAACAATTGACATAAAAATAACCATTTCCAACATAAATATAACTGAAAATTACACATTTTGATCATTTTTTTGTAATTGCTTGCTAGAAATGACATGTCAAAATCATAATTTTTATAGAAAATTTTTAACTAAAAATGGTTAAATAATAGTTATTTTTTTTTATTTTTTTTTTATGAATTTCATGTCAAAAAAATAGTAATAATCACTTATAAGAAGAAATTTTGGCGTAAATCACATCTAGAAAATCATTGCCATTGGAGGCTCTGTGCAGACTATTTAACATGCAAAGATGGATCTATTTCCTCAACTTAACCTGACGATGAACCACACTGGTTGGTTCAAAACGCGTCGACAATGATTTTTTGAATGTGATTTACGCCGAAATTTCTTCTTATAATTGTTATGGATCACAGAAGCCTCAATTCAACCAATAATAATCACAGTTTTTTCAAAAAATAATGATTAACATAAAAATTAATGCGAAAATCACATAATACAAATATTGAAATCATAACAACATTAATTGAATGCTTATTCTTATTATAAATTGTCAAAGTCAAAACATTACATATATAACTAATTAATAGTTGCAAAAAATGAGCTTGATTTCCAAGGATAACTTAAAGTTAATCAACAGTATGATGTAATCCAAACTCTTCATCCTCTAGAGTTTCATCATTGTCTTGCTCCACAGTATTTTCTACTTCATTTTGCTCATTTTCCTCTTCTAATGAATCTTTGATGTTGGCAAATCTCCCAATGTATGCCTTTCCAATCATTCCATGTAATGGTGGTTAGGGTTCCTTTGCGTTTTTTGCCACACGTGATTCACTAAAGTCCCCTTTCTTCAACCCAATTTCTTGCATTTCATCTCAAAGAAATTGAAAAGCATTAATTTTTTGCTGAATAAAATTGCACTGTATTGGATCTTTTTCAATGGCAATGCAATTTCTTCCTTTTTGAAGGCAACATGCTATTGTTGTACCTAATTATCAAGCAAAAAAGAAATAATGAAGTAAATTAGTACAATGACATATAAATTAAGAAATAAGATACTGAAATTCAATTCCATATAATAAAACTTACTTGAGCCAGAAAATAAATCCAGAACCCAGTCACCTTCATTTGAACATGTGTCTATAACATAGTTAATCGATTAACCCAATCTCCTTTGCTTCTTTGTCTTCATATGCTAGTTTTCTTACAATAACATCATAAGACAATACTTGACTATGACTCTTTCCATCTACCTGCTTAAAAATAATAGACATATAGCTATCATCTTTTGCCCAACTATCAATATGGATGAAATCACAATCATTTATAAATGGTTGATCTTTACGGTTAAGAAGATTTGTCTTTTTCCTATAACATGAAATAGTAAAAGTTCAATTAACTTGTACATAAATGAATTTTTTAACATTAATCAAATATACATTTTCAACATCTTACCATGTAACCTGCATCCTTGAGTTTGTTTTCCACTTGAAGCTTGACAATAACATTTCCAATTGTGTGTCTGAATGAAATGTCACAAATATCCATAATGGTGATGACGTGACTTCTAGAAATCCCATGGCATGGGGTTGGGCGCAAGGGGTGGGGCAGGGTGTTGGACAACCAGCCCCCCCACCCCTCACTCACGGGCCCATTGGGCCGCTGGGAACATTATTGGGCCCATCACGCCCATTGCGGACGTAGTGGGTAAATCTGTCCCACAAAATTTTTTAACTACTAAAGAAATTTTAAATCTCATTAAACTTATTTAATTTTAAAATTTTCACAACAGAAAAATTAACTGACCTTTCAAATGCTATAATCCTTCGTTGAATATGTTGTTGATAATAATGTAGCTGCTCTACAAATTCAGTCCAAGTCTTTAAACAAACTTAAGAAAACCTTGATGTGATGTGAGGAATAGTGAATGAAATTTATTATATAGGGGAAATTACAGAATTGTTGTACCATATGGTTAATGTGGGATTAATTTGTTTTTATAAATTTTAACATGTTAATTTTGTTATGGCAAATAGGAAACTATGATAAAGCGAATCTTATGGAATTGTTTTATAGCACGGCGAATGTGGGATTAATTTCTTTTAGAAGGTATAATAAAAATTAAAAAAAACATTCAAATGTTTAGTAAATATTATATAGTTTAAGTAATAAATTAATTTAGGTAAAAGATTTAGTTTACAGTTTTAATTTTAAAGATATATTTCATAAAAAAAATATTTAAATTTTTTCAATAAATTGCAGAAGAAAATAATGGAGGGAAATACATGAAACAAAATTTTTGGAGGGAAAAATTTTGGCGAAAAAATTTTGGAGGGAAATTTTCATTCTTTAAGCTATATATTTTCGTTTTGAGAGTTTGCATTTATATCATTCAACCTCTTCTATTTGAGAGGCATGGATTCTTATGATAGTGAAGTTTCGCTTTGTGAAGCATCAACATCTTCATCACGTAACAACTCTATTCATATTGATGAATATAATAGTAATTCTTCCACTATGAATAGAGAGTCAATTCTTCCACTTAGTCCTAAACCTAAGGACTATGAGAGCAACACTGATGAAAGATGGGATGAATAATTTCATATGAATAAAGAGTCACGGTTTCCACTTAGTCCTAATCCTATGGATTATGAGAAAAATAGTGATGAAGAGCATGATGAATAATTTCAAAAGAATGGAGTGTCATGGTGTCCACTTAGTCCCAATCCTATGGACTATGAGAGAAGCAGTGATGAAGAGCATGATCATGAATTTCAAAAGAATGGAGTGTGACAGTGTCCGCATAGTCCTAATCCTATGGACTATGAGAACAATAGTGATGAAGAGCATGATGATGAATTTCAAAAGAATGGAGTGTCATAGTGTCCAATTATACATAATACTATGGAATATGACAACAACTGTGATGAACATCATGATGAAGAATTTCAAAATAATGGAGTGTCACGGTGTCCACTTAGTCCTAATCCTATGGACTATGAGAGCAATAGTGATGAAGAGCATGATGAAGAATTTCAACTGAATAGAGTGTCACAGTGTCCACTTATCCTAATCCTATGGACTATGAGAGAAATAGTGATGAAAAGCATGATGAATAAATTCAAAAGAATGAAGTGTCACGGTGTCCACTTAATCCTAATCCTATGGACTATGAGAGTAGTAGTGATGAAGAGCATGATGAAGAATCTCAAATGAATTGAGTGTCACAGTGTCCACTTAGTCCTAATCCTATGGACTATGAAAGCAATAGTGATGAAAAACATGATGAATAAATTCAAAAGAATGAAGTGTCACGGTGTCGACTTAGTCCTAATTCTATGGACTATGAGAGCAACAATGATGAAGAGCATGATGAAGAATCTCAAATGAATAGAGTGTCACAGTGTCAACTTAGTCCTAATCCTATGGACTATGAAAGAAACAGTGCTGAACATGATGGAAATTTTCATATAAATAGAGACTCAGTTTCCACTTAGTCCTTATCCTAAGGACTATGAGAGTAGTAGTGACGAAGGACAGGATGAAACACATAGTCCTAATCCTAAGGGTTATGAGAGTAGCAGTGACAAAGAACAAGATGTAGAATTTTCAGTAAGTAAATAGTCACATTTTCGATCTAGTCCTAATTCTATGCACTATGAGAGTAGAACTGACAATGCACATGAGGAAGAATATCCAATAAACATCGAGTCAAATTTTCCATTTAGTCCTAATTCTAAGGACTATGACAGTAGCACTGAAGAAGGGGAAGATGAAGAATACCCTCCAAGTCAATATTTCAAAAGCACGGGTGATCATAGTGAGGATAACATTCCTCGTAATGATGATGAAAATGCTTATACAAATGATGATCCAGTGATGGAGATGTTTCGTGGAAATATTGTATCGAGGAGTAGGAGCAGACCTTTTTGTATCAATCCGAGATATTCTAGTTATACAAGGTGTAGAGTAGAATATTTGATGAGAAGAAGTTCTATCAGCGCTCTCATTTCAAGTGAATGTTGCCAAAAAGATTGCTTGAAACATATGGATTTCAAATTTGCATTCAAGAAAAGGAAGAGATATTTGTCAATGAATAAAACCATGCAAAATTCATATTTAGTTAGGTGCATGCAATCTACATTGTCAGGTTATGATTATTATATTGGATTGTCATTTATTTATAGAAAGGCTTTAAAAATGTTTCATTCGGTGGGTAATTTTCGTCTGTCAATAATCCAAAAAAAATTGGAAAAGGATCCCACATTTTATTCAGAAGTACGTCATAAATGAAAACTTGGGCCATTATAAAATACTGCAATGTCATGGATGAAAGATTTATTTTCAAAGCATGGAGAGTGTATGCGAAATAGAGATACAATACATATTCCAGATAATTTTTCAAGAAAATGAATCTACAACTTGTAGCAAGAAAATGCAGAAGGTTCTGAGGGACATGGTCGGTTTATTACATATCAATATTTTGTGAAGGTATGGAAGAAATAATTCAATAATGTCTGTATTACTAAGAAGACAAGGATTGGGACTTGAAGTACATGTGCTTCTCTTAAATAAAAAAGGGATAAATGTGAAGGGTCAGAAAGAGGTAAGCATTCATGACTTTAACTTTTAAAATTGTATATTCATCAACTATGAAAACGTATTTCTTAATGATTTTTTTATGTTGTGTAGATTCCATTGTCAAAGAGCATCAGGAGCATCGCGAACAACAAACAAGTGAAAGGAAAAAGTTGTACAAGCATCTAAAGAAGTGTTATGATAATCTGAATAAATATTTGTGTTTGATAATTGATGGTATGGACCATAAGAAAACACTTTTACCACATTTTGTTCACACGCCCAAAATTCTAGAGGAGGAAAATTGTATTCAGTATCACTTGGTTGGTTATATGGTCTTCAATGGGAAAATGTTGCCAAGGGTGCACTTCACAACTCCAAATATTCATAACAATTTAAATCTGATGATGTAGGAGTATATGGCACTCTTAATCAAATGAGGAATCCAAAGCAGAGCAAGGAGTACGTCGACCATCAGAGCTAAACAGCGGAAATTTATGTTAAAATAGATCTAGTTTGATGGACTTAATTAAATGTAATCTACCATATGTATGCATATAGAGAGATTAGTTGAGTGATTTGCGAGAGGAAATCATGGAAGGATTTGATAAGATCCTTCTCATCAACTGATCCAATATTTCTTATATATATATGAACCTTCATAGAAAGAGAGGGGGATAGAGAGTGACAAATAGAATTTGTGTAAACTAGAGTGGTCAAAATGTAATTGAAGGGAGCTTGTTCCTAAGGATGAAATGCCTTAGATCTATATTCATATCATGTATAATATAAAAGTGTGTTTAAGTGTTGAAATTGTGTGCCTGTGTGTTCATATATAACCTGAATGTGTTAGTGTTGCGGTTTTGATTGACCATCAATCACTGAATGGATCGATGGCGACCCAACATTAAGTGAATGAATCAATATATGAATGCCGTGTATTAAATAAAGTCTGGAAAATCTGTGTTTTAACTTAGATATCCATCAAAAGAAAGCGAGATTAAGTTAAGGAGGAAACAGACAAGAACGCACAGGGGCCATTGGATCTCATAGATCAACAATCATCACATGGTGGAAGAGCACATAAGATAATCAGCAAAGAGGCAGTTTCTCGAGAAAAAGTAGTATTTTGGGCGAGGTAGAAGTGGTAAGCAGTATTTCAAGGTGAGCACACGATTCCACTAACTATAGGACATGTAGCACTTGTGTGGAGAGAGAAAATTTCTTTTTTCGGGCAAGTACTCTCCATGCAAGTTGTGCACCCGAAATCTCTTATAGTTGTTAGATCAAGTGTGTTAGATCCATAGTAGAGGATTGTCATGCAAGTTGGTTGATCGACAATCATATATCAAAAGGTTAAGTGACAGTGGACTATGGAACACCGGTAGCCAATGGGCCGATAAGCGATATTGTCGATATCCGATAAAACCATTCGGAGATTAGAGATTGGAGAATGCATAGGTCGGAGAGTGTTGTGGAAAGGCTAGAATGAGCAGACCCAATGATAATTATAGTTGTGGGTGAATGTTTTTTGAAGTCTGGCTTAAGCGTTCGGTTCAGGATTTTCCTATGTATCATGTGTATTCCTGTATTCCGATATGTTGTATGGTCCCGGGTTTTGAGGCTCAGCGCAATGTTTAACGCTTCCAATAGGTTGATTTTGGGGTAAGGCAAAATCCCTTTCATCTGACAATAACCATTATTCATGATATGCTTTCTCATTTGTTTGGTAATATTCTTGAAGTTTTGTATCTATAATTGGACAACACTTGCTGTGAAAACAAAAATCAGGTTGTTTTTGGATATCTAAACATGCTTGTTGAATTGAGAATTTCTCAAAAGGTAAAGGTTGGTTTCCTTCTTGTTTGGAACACTCATGAACATATTGATTAGATGTTCAGTCGTTTTTCAGTCACATTGAGGAGGAAGGAATTTGGGAGCTTGCAATCATTAATTGAATGTATTAAGAAATCATACATGCCAAAGCCTACTTTTGATGTGTTGGAAGAAACTGTTGACATGTGAAGGTTTATTCTGGGATCGCATGGTGAGGAGAAATGCATTGAACAACATAATGACATTAGCTTCCAACATCAATTTTGTACCAAAAAAATTGATGGGAAAACACTAATATGGGGCAAGAAGTATTCAACTACTGTAGAATGGGCACTGTCATCAGGTTTGGAATTTTTGCAGTTCATTCCAGATCATCCAATATTCGCATAAAAAATATTGTTTTTACAATAAGTTGGTGAAGTTCATAATGCATGCAGACAGAGTAAAGATATAAATTATTCTGATTGCCTGGAAGAAATTAAAAAATGTATTAGATATACATATGAGTACTTTGACATTGTTGATACAGTTTGGTGGGAGTCATTTTCAATAATCAAAGTGATATCATTTCAAGAACAAAAAATGAAGATATACCTTTGAAAAATCCATTTATTTGGCGACAAAATGTGTCAAATGAACATGAGGAAAGAAACATTGTTGACAAGGAACAATCTCAAGGTATTATTAATTCTTCACAGGCAGAGGAAAGAGAGATGTATATTGGTTCCATAAGATCTCGTGCACAACGTGAAGCCATGGAAGACCTTTATAGGGGTTCAGTACAGGATATTGAGGAGGGTTGCATGATCACGTTACTAGCAGATGGTGATCCCAGTGGCTATCCATTTTGGGTTGCTAAAGTTATAAAGGTCTTTATATAAAATGAAGATGTTACGGGTGTTGAAGTAAGTTGGTATGCCACAAATACACACAGATTCAATGATGTGTATAAGCCAGAGATGGTAGTTAATAAAAAAAATAGTGGAAAGAGAAAAAGAAAGGGTACAAATATAAATCGTCGCTGCACAGACCTCTTAAAATTGGAGGATGTTGACATATTTGTTTATGACTTCAATTTAACTAAGAGAGGAACTATTTGCTTCAAGATGATATAGATTTTAAAAAATTATTACTAGAAGGAACAATGTTGAGATGGGAGTCTGTTGAAACAAATCGTAGATCCAAAAGAATTTTGAAACCTAAAATGGTGGGCATGCATGTGGACTCAGATGGGGCACTAGTTGATGAAAGAGAAGAATATGGAACATCTTCATCTGCATCCAGTCATTCATCTGAAGATGTGAATTTTGATGGTGTGCAAGAAAATATGAGTGATTTTGAATAATTATCTAAGACAGTTTATATAATTGATGTTTGCAACGTATCTTGAAATAAAAATTTTGATTTCCATATGGTGTTAAATCAAAAGTTATGATTCATTTTAATGTTATTGGATTATATGTTTTAATAATGATGATTTATATTGTTTAGAATATCTACAATGAAACAATAAATTATAGATATAATGTATGTTTCATTCAATGTACAAATAATGACATTTTGATTAATTTAGTCATGTAACTTGTTCATAATGACATGGTTTTTTAATTTTATGGTTGAAAAATTTCCAATTTTTTTGTATCTTTAACGTTATGGTTGGAAACAATTAGAATTTTAGCGATCTCTAATGTGACGTTATTATATGTTTAACAACATGGATGAAAACTAATAGAATTTTAATGTGTTTCAAATCCCATTATTTTATCTTTATCAACATTACTAAAACATGTTGAATTTATACTTAGGAAAGAAAAATATTATTCTACCAAAAACATTAGTGTGTTTTTTTCTTCCAAAACAACTGTTTTTTTGCATATAAAATTCGTTTTTACTGGCATTTTTTAAAAATGTTTAAAATTGACCCTTGAAAAAGTCATCGTTCCAGTATCAACACTTTTCTTTTTCCGAGTTTTTTTTGCACAATTTTTGCACAAAAAATTCGTTTTCATTGCCATTTTTAAAACATGTTCAAAATTGAGCCTAAAAAAAGCATCATTCCAGTATATACACTTTTCATTTTTAGCACTGTTTTTGATGTTTTTATGCGGTTTTGTGGCAAGAGTTCCCATTTTGAGTCTATAGTTCCCATTTCAAAGTTTACATTGTTAATGCTTGATGACTCTTGTCAGTGACATTAAGCTTGTAGATGCCTCCAACTCCGACTCCTGAAGAAACATGATTACAGTTATCCAGTAGGTATTTTACTATACAATGTGTTTTGAAAAATTCAAACTTTAGATTCAGATTTGTAATTGTGGACACAAAGATCAGATTTTTCCTGATCGTGGGAACATCCATAACATTATGAATTTTCCTGACACTACCATTTGGAAATTTTACAGGAATGTCTCCATATCCCTTGAGCTGATGTGCACGATCATCTCCAAGATAAATGTGGGAACCATTGCACGTTTCCTTGAAGTTCTCATACGAGCTCCTATTGCATGTCATGTGAATCGAGGCTCCAGAGTCCACAAACCAAGAATTCACATCATCTATTTCAACAGACAACACAACATTAGACACAAATAACTTAAAGTTTTTTAGATCATAGTTCATGGCTTCTCCTGCAAAATGTCTTGAATGTCTTATGTGCTTATGTCTAGCTTCATCACTTTTCTTCTTATAACGATCTCTAGCACGATTCCCACTTTTACCACAATAATTTCTTTTTACTCCATAATAATTTCTGACAGATGGCATACCTTGATTTGGTTTTGAAAATGTCCTTCTCTAAGATTGGATTCCACCTTTACTCCCTCCTCCCATTTTTCCTTTGAAAAACTTCTTCTTTGCCATAAGTGTTAAGTTTGGATTCTGAGGTTTCAAATTCTTGTGCCTCTCTTCTTCATGCATCAATATATATGTAAATTCCTCAAAATTAGGAGATTTCTCGCATTCTACAAGACCTGTAATAAATATATAATAGTCCTCTTCATTCTATTTAACATGATTGTCACAAGATTAGTATTAGGTAATGATTCTCCTATATCTCTCAGCTTATCTTTCAAGTGTTTGGTTCTTGAAACATAAGCACTAACATATTCATTTTCTTCCATTTTGATATACATGGGTTTACTTTTCAGAAAGAGTACTTAATTTTTCTTTTTGGTTTCATATAATTCCTCAAGTGTATTCCAGGTTTCACTAGACGTCTTGCAATCATGGATGTGAGGGATTATGTTATATCTAACAAACATCCTTAATAATACCTTTGCTTTGTTTTCCCACCTCTCCCAATCTTGAATCAATGCAGTTGTTGCACTTGTACCAGGTTTTGCTTCTTCTGCGTTTGTGATGGTCCAAACACCATAGCCTTCTAGTAGTGTTTGCAGCTTGAATTTCTAGTTAACATAGTTGGTACCATCCAATTTGGAGGATCTTTGGAGCTAACTCTATGGTGGCCGTGAGTGATAAGGTGTTGTGTCTGTGATTTTTTGATGTAGGGGAGGATCTAGTAACATCAATTGTGATAGGGATGTATCAGATGCAAGAAAATCTACTCCAATTCGATTTGGCCAACTCCACACTCGGCTTCTCCTCCTCTTTGATCTTCAGAAAAATGACATGTTCCAATTTCAACTTCACGATTTTTACATGATAGTAATTTTCATATGTAATAAGCTCTTGTGGTAAACCATGAGCATAATGAATGTTCCTTTTTCTCACAATATGTTCTTTTTCTTATGTTAGGTTTAAATGTCGGGTACATGAATATGATCTTTTTTTTCTCTGCATAGTTTCCTCTGTTACTGAAGTCTATAGAGGAACCACCATGTATTTCATCGTATGATGGTTTATTAGAATTCACATAATCAGATTATTCAATGTTTTCTAAATAAAAATGCTTTGACCATTGAGACTAGGAAACAAAACCAATTAAAGTGTGATATTATTTTTGTATTTATTTATTTTATTATGAATATTTTTCTTATATTTCTAACTTCTTTTAAAATTTCCGTTCATTTAGTTTAAATAGGAGAGAAACGTTTATTTAATTATATGTTGCGTTTTTCTGGAACGTTCAAATCTCTTCGTGAAAAACACCAATACTATTTCATTTCCTTGTGATCCCCTATCCTAGTCCTCTCCTTTAAAAGGATATTTATTCTCATCATAAAAGTGTGCTACATCCATATAGAGTGACCCTACTAAAATGTCCTTTATCCTGTTTTTATTGAAAATACTTATAAACTATCCTAAAAGCTTAAACTTAAACATTTAGATATTTCACATCCATCGAATATTATAGAATATTCATAGTAGTGTACATAAATAGAAGGTTGAGTTTGTTCTATGAAGTAGTTATGTCATTTTTATCCTTTTAATTAAATTTGTTAATTAAAAAAAATCATATCAACAAATGTCACATGAAGTAAATTATGGTGTTTTGGGCATGTGGTATTGATAAGTCGTTGTATTGGCCCATGGTATTATAACAAATCCTATTTACAAATTAAAAATCTACATTGTAAAGTGTAAGTTAATATCGATTAACAGGTGGCCCCTCCACATATACCCTTCATAGTTAACAAGTAGTTCTTCCTTTATTTGGCAAGGCCTGGGGGTGGCACCCTCGTCCAACTATGGAGGGGTCTTGTTTGAGTATTAGGTTGTGTGGGCTCGTTCTGGATTGCATGCAAGATGTTCCATTGCACCATCTTTGAAGGTCTCAAGGAGATCATCACCTTCATGTATGCATATAAATCAAATTGTGAAAAACAAATAACTCAATGCTAGTTCCTCCACCACAGCTTCTGAAGCCATCATTGAGTTATAAGTCAGGGTAATTAGCATGGAAGAAAATTTTTCTAAAGTAAAAGGGGTGTTGGAGGACTTTAGCCTCAAGGTCAATCAGGAAGCAATGAGCTCTGGTGGTAAATGTGCTCATTGCTCCTAATGTCTTAAACATCAAGTGGATAATGATGTTCGTTCGATTTTAGGGCCTCTCCCTAGATGAAGGGGCTAAATAACTTGTGTGTATATATTATGTACATGTTTATTTATTGTTTTACGTTCTAAAAAATTTACAAGTTAGCATTAGTAGCTTTGTGTAATGACCTGTGCTCATTTTAGGGAGAAATTTTGGTTTACATGTTATAGTTTTGTGTAGTATAGTGCTCCCAACCAGTTTGGGCATGAATGAAAATTTGTAATGGTTGTATAATTTTGCCTCCTAATAGAGATTTGGTGAAGAATAAATATGTTTTCAGTTCCATATTTTTTAAAAGAATATATGTTTAACTTGTTTATTAATATTTTTTAGTATTTATTATTAATAATAACAAATTTAAAATAAAGTTATATTTTAGTTAGTTTTTATGATTTTTTAAATTTTTAATAATGTGAGGTATATAATGAGTGTTTTGATACTTCTTATATATTGATGTCTATTTGTGTTTACCAAGCATTTAATTTATATGCTTTCACTAGTATTATATATATAATGAAGTCTTTTGCTTCTTATAAATTTTATAGCATTCTCTACTACAGATGGAATATTATAAATTTAGTAAATATTTAACCCTATGAGTTATTTATCTTTAAATTAATTAAATATTATAGTAAATCTGCATTAAATATAATATTTTCAGTGTGTTCTTTCAGCTATAAATTCCTTTGTAACTTTGATGTCTTCACTCTAACTCATTGAGATCACCCAAACTTACATGTTTGATGATCTTACTTTTGAATAACAAATCCTCCTTAAATTTTACTAATCTAAACATAGAAGGGGCTTATTAAGTAACAATAGGATTTGAAACTAAAGAAGACAAAATAATAGATGAATGAAACATGCAACACTCAAGTGAGGAGCCCCTGAGGCTACCACGATGTTGTTTTTTGTTGATTCATCAAAAAATCAATACAATCATATAAAGATACATTCGAATAGGGAGATCAAAACAAATGCCAAAAAAATAGGATCTAAGTCCTAAATACAAACAAATTCAAAACAACCTAACAAGTCTTTTCACCATTATTTTCAAGTTTCCCCCTTAATGGAGAATGAATTTATTTCCACACCTAAAATCTCCCTAAACAACTCAAACTTCATCTTCCTAAGTGGTTTAGTGAAAATATCAACAACATTTTCACAAGTATTACAATATTCAAGAAAAAATTCTTTAGACTGTATCTTCTCTCTAACAAAATGAAACTGAGCATCAACATTCTTTGTTCTTGTATGATAAATTCGATTTTTTCCAACTTGATCGAGCTCTGGTTGTCACATTTGATCACTTAGCCTTCTTTTATTTTTCTCCAACATCTTAAAGAAATCTCCTCAACCAAACAACTTCATAGGTTGTTGCACAAAATGTTTTATATTATGCCTCAGTAGATGGCAATAATGATATAGTTGGTTGATTCTTGTTACTCCATGAAACAATCTTGAATCCAATGCTAAAGTTATAACCTGTGGTAGATCTCCTATCATCTAGATTACTAGCCCAATCTGAACCTGAGTAACCTATTAGCTCAACATCAAATGAATCAATATACTTAAGACAAAAATTAATTGTTCCTTTAAGATACCTGAGTACATATTTCACTACTCTCTAATGGATTTCTAGAGGTCTCACCAAAAAATTCCTTAACACGCTAACATAGTATGCTAAATTAGGTATGCTTGTAGTAAGATAGTTCAACCTTCCCACTAGTTATCTATATATTGTATCATCAACCTCCTTTAAGCCATCATCAAAGTGAAGTTTTATATTCTATTTCATTGGAACAAAAGCAACTTTGCACTGATCCATCCTAAACTTTTTAAGAAATTCTCAGACATACTTACGTTGAGAGACAAAAGTCTGACCAACATTTCTCAACACTTTAAGACCGAAACAATAATGTAATTCACCAAGATATTTCATCTGAAATACTTGTGATATCTACACCTTAATTCCATTAATTAGTTCAACTGAATTTCTTGTAATAATTAAATCATCAACATACAAGGAAATCAATACAACATGCCCCTTTGCATCAAATTTGGTATACAAATTTGGATCACTTTGGATTCTTATAAAACGTTGTTGAAGAAAGAAGGAAAATATATTTTCATACCATGGCATGGGTGCCTACTTCATCCCATACAACGATTTGTTTAATCTGCAAAATAAATGTTGTTGCCCCTTTTCACAAACCCTTCAAATTGTGTCAAATACACTTCCTCCTTTAAATTACCATTCAGAAAAAAAAAAAAAAAAAATTACATCTAATTGGTGAAAATTCTAATGGTAATTTGTAGCTAACGTAATTAACAATCTAATAGTGTTTGGTTTAGCTACAAGCACAAATATTTCTGCATAATCAATGCCATGTTTTTGTGAGTACCCTTTTGCCACCAATCCAGCTTTATATTTATCTGTATTACCATCTTCTTTAAACTTTGGTTTGTATAACCATTTACATCCTATGGGCTCTTTTAATTATAGATTCATATTCTTCCTTAATGTGTTTTCTACACTCTTCATGTTAATTAGCTTCATTAAAACTCATGAGTTCTATGACATTCAAAACACTACTCATCAGGGCATAGTCCTTATACCTTTCAGGTAGAAGAACCTTTCAAGTAGATCCCCTTCGCACTTCACTGGGCATTGTTTTATGCTTATTCTTTATTGTCTTCAACTTCAAGAAGTATGTGCCACCTTTCATAATTGTTGTCCTTGTTTTATTCATCTTCTTGTTCATGAAAAATTACATATCTACTTGCAAATAATTTTTGAGTAGATGCATCAAACATTTTATATGCTTTAAATTCTGAACAATATCCTACAAAAATGCATTTCATACCTTTAGCATCTTTTTTATTTATGTTCTCCTTCAGAATATGTGAAAAGGCCTTACACCCAATACCCTCAAATGATGAACTGTTGGTTTAAAACCATACAAGTCATAGAATGGAGCCTTGAGATTAAGCTTTCTTGATGGACTTATTTACTTTAAATAAACATCAGTATTGATGGCTTCTACTCAAAAATCATGAGGGATTCTTACCTTTAATCATACTTGGAGCACACTCCACCAATGTTTTGTTTTTTCTTTTTGCAACATCGCTCTACTGTGGAGTGTAGGGTACTGTAAATTGATGCACAACTCCATGATTCTTGTAGTACTTAATGAATTTCCCCAACTTGTATTCTCCCCCTTGATCTGAATGAAAAGTCTTTATGAACTTTTATGTTTTCATCTCTGTCATGTTTTTTAATTCTTTGAAATACTTAAAGACATCATTCTTTTTCCTGAGGAAGTAAGCCCAAGTGTACCTATTGCAATAATCAATAAACAATAGAAAATAATAAGCACATCCTATGGATTTTGTTTGCCTGGGTCCACAAACTTTAGAATGCACAAATTCTAATACATCTCTTTTCCTATCAGAATTAGAGGGTAATCCATCTTTGTGAATTTTTCCTAATCCACAGCCTTCACAGGAAGCACACTCATTCTTTAACATAGAGAATGCTTCAACCATTTTGTTTTATACAACAACAACAAATCATGATAATTGATATGATCATACCTCTGGTGCCAAAGGATTTCAGTTGACATAGTTGTCAAACCTAGTGCTTGATGACTCTTGCTAGTGACATCAAGCCTATACAAGTCTCCAACTCTTACTCCTGAAGCAACAGGTTTGTAGTGATGCAAAAGGTCTTTTACTATACAATGTGTTTCGAAGAATTCAACTTCGAGTATGATATGTAGTTATGGACACAAAGATCAGATTTCTCTTAATCCTGGGCACATAAATAACATTGTGAATGTGTCTGACACTTCCATTTGGCAATGTTACAGGAATGTCTCCATATCCCTTGATCTAATGTGCATGATCATTTCCAAGATAAATGTTGGCACCATTGCCTATTTCCCTGAAGTTCTAATACTAGCTCCTAATACATGTCATGTGAATTGAGCCTCTAGAGTCCACAAACCAAGCATTCACATCGTTTGTTTCAAATGAAAACGCAACATTAGACACAAAAACTTAAGATTTTTGAGATTAGAATTCAAGGCTTCTCCTCAACATGTCTTGAATGTCTTATGTACTTATGCTTAGCTTCATCACTTTTCTTCTTATAATAGTAGATGGAAAGATGCCCACTTTTACCACAATAAAAACATTTGATTCCAAAATCATTTTTTGCAGATGACATACCTTGATTTGTATTTCAAAAATGGCCTTATCTGAGATGGGATTCAACATTTACTTCCTCCTCCAAGATTTCATTTGAAGAAATTATTCTTCGCCATAAGTGCTAAGTCTAGATTTTGAGGTTTCAAATTCTTACGCCTCCCTTCTTCCTGCATCAATATGCCTATCAATTCCTTGAAATTGGGAGCTTTCTCCCTTGCTGCAAGACCTGTAATAGATATCAGATAGTCCTTTGACATTCCACTTAAAGTGATTGTCACAAGATTAATACCAGGTATTGATTCTCCTATATCTCCTAGCTTATATTTCAAGTCTTTTATTCTTGAAACAAAATCACTAACAAATTCATTTTCTTCCATTTTAATATACATGAGATTACTTTTCAGAAAGAGGACTCAAATTGTAATTTTGGTTTCATACAATTTATTAAGCTTATTCCAGGTTTCCCTAAATGTCTTAAAATCACGAATGTGAGGGATTATGTTATCTTTAATAGACATCCTTAATAATACCTTTGTTTTTGTCTCCCACATTTCCTAAGCTTGAATCGATGCAGTTGTCTTACATGTAGCAGGTCTTTCTTCTTGTCCCTTTTTGATGGTCCAAACACCATAACCTTTCAATAGTCTTTGTAGCCTGAATTTCTAGTTAACCTAGTTAGTATCATCCAATTATTAGCCGCATTCAAGTATCTGTAAGTGGATTCATCATCTTGACAAAAACAACTAGCCTACAACAACGTTTTGCTTCACACTTTACAAACTCCACAAAAAACTCCAAATATGTTCGCAAATCAAATCTGGAGAGAGGCTCTAGCAATAAAAAAAACTTCTTCTCCTACATATACAAAGCATTAATATAATGAAACTTTTTGAAAATGCGATCCATATTAAATTCACATATGAAATCACTATAAAAATTTGATTCACATGAGTCCATTATATAATTATTTGTTCTCTCTCCAGCGCTCCATTCAAGATTGTTCTAATATGGTGCAATGGGAAATTTTCACTTCATCACGCACTTTTTTCTTAATGGAGTGTGCATTGTCACTTCAATCAATACACCAACAATTCAAGAAAACTTACAATGCGCTCAATGACCTGTCTAGGACTCGTGTTGTTCCTTCAACCTTTTACGGTGTCTTCATCGTCGATAATAAATTTCATGATTCACTAAGAATCATACCAAAACTCTATTTAAAGTCATCTTCTGCAATCATAGGCTGGCTCTTTACAATGAGCACTGCGCCATTACAAACTCATAAGAAAACACAAAAAATGGGCAATGATCGAAAATTCTCTTCTGCTGCACTATAGGACCACTCTTCCACTATGCTCAAACCAATTGAACAAATCTCTTCAACCATGTTACAGGACCTCTAAAGGCCATGTGAATACTCTGGTTGGTTCCACAGGTGTCTCAGTGCTATCATCTACCCTCACACACACAACGCACAATTGGTAATTGGATGAACCGCACAACGCAGAGCCATTGTGTGCTCACTCACAATTTGATCCAATTCAGCTATCGAATCCTCCAAGCTTACACAACCACACACTGTAATTTTCTTGAGAAGTGATCGTCAATCGTCCCTCTCTTTAACATAGTAAATGCCTTTGCCATATCATCTTTTGACCCTCTCTTTCACATGGTCAACACCTCTGTCATACACATTGGTCATATATAACCACTCCAATTGGCGACTTATACTCTACACAGGTATTTTTTAGTTACGAGATCACCAACGACTAGGAAGAATAAGTGACAGGTACTATTTAGGTATGAAGTCCACATATAGCCACACAGATCACCTCTTATCTCAGACAGGATCATAGACTCGACAGATCGTAGCTTCCTCTAAGACTTTAACATAAAAAAACATCAGTCTCGACTAACGCTTATATCCATTGCGTTCACCATCCATTGTTCTCTAGTACCAATTTGAAATTAAAGAAAACAAAATAAATAATATATGAATGAAACTCACAACACTTAGGTGAGAGCCATTGAGGCTATCACAGTACTTCTTTCCATTAATTAATCAAACAATCAATAAATTCACATAAAGATACATTTGAATAGGAAGATCAAAACAAATCCCAGAAAAATAATATCTAAGTCCTAAATACAAAAAAAATCAAAACAACCTAAAAATATTTTCTCCATTATTTTCAAGTAATAAATCTCTTATTTATTTTACATTTCTCAAATTTTATTTTCCAAACTCCTTTTTACATAATACAGAAAAAAATAATAACAATTACAGTTTCAATTTAAACCAAATATTTTTTTTCTTTCAACCTACAAATATTTTCTCCATTATTTTCAAGTAATAAATCTCTTATTTATTTTACATTTCTCAAATTTTATTTTCCAAACTCCTTTTTACATAATACAGAAAAAAATAATAACAATTACAGTTTCAATTTTAAACAAATATTTTTTTTCTTTCGTTCACTTTTTATTGCTATTTTACTTTAATGTCATATTAAAATTTTTCATTAAAAATTATATTAAACTTTTCAATCATAATGAACATATAAAAGAATGAAGAAAAAGAAATAGGTCGTTAAAAAAAATAGTGTTTAAATTAAATTAAATATGTTTTTTTTTTTTTTTCATTCAGTTTTTAATTGCTATTTTCTTACTCTAATGACACAGGAAAACCTACGAATACCCCCAATATGCATATGAAATGCAAAATCTGTTTTTCCCCAGGAATTTCAAACTCCCTGCTGAGTCAAATCTTTATGAATTAAGGTTCAAGGCCCCTTTATTAAATCTCTGTGGAATGATTTGTTTATTAACCACAGACTATCCCTTAATCAATCCTTTCCTTCGGGACTTATTACCCTCATATACCTTCATAAATCTTTATTCCCGCACCTATAACTAATCCACACTCTTTCCTTTTTTTATACACAGACTTAAACCACAAAACCATCTATCACACTTTATTTCTATTATAATACTTTTATAATAGAAATCCACATAAAACATGCATAAACTTACCTTTCCGCATTTCCTCGCCTCTGCACATTTACTGATGCATCATTTATCGCAATCGTGGGTTTCAAAAGGACTCTTCAGAATCTAGCATTCATAAGTTCTGATTTGCGGGATGCAATCACACTTTCCACCATACCGCGACTTTTATATATTTGTTCCTGATTCTCTATCTTTATCGACTTCATTCCTCACCATTGGTTTACTCCATCAAATCCATCACTATCACAATTCTTGTGAACCACACTAACATGTCTTCCCCCTTTCGCATCTGATATGCGATTAACAACCCGGATTCCAAATACAATAAAACCACATCCATACATTATCGGGTCTGCTCACATCGCACATCGCAAGATCTCAACATCGCACATCGCAAGACTTCTCGGTCTGCTCAACATCTCATGTCGTAATTGTGAAGGGCCAAGGTACATCCACCATGAATACTTGCGATGCAAACTAATCGCCGATCACATCGGACATCACACGTCACATATTCTTGTGGCACAAGGTTAATTCATTCACAATTGAAATGTTGTGATGCGGGGTTTATCAATGATCCTCCACCGTTGATCAAAGCACCCAATCAAATAGTTAGCAATGATGTCACACATTGCAATCACGAATCGCTTAAGGTTGGGTTTATTCACTCCTGAAATATGTTGCGATGAGATTCTAAGTGCTCCATTCCATGTAACTTAATCATATCCGTTGACCGTAAAGATCCAATGACTCCTACGCATCAACACTTTACTTCTTCGTTCCTCTTTTCACTTGGATTTTATGTCATTCCTTTAGTGTTCTTCTGTGGTTTTGGGTTACTTCAGGGTTCTCGTCCTTCATTTTTTAGGGAGCTTGCCCCATTCGCAACTTTGCTCAGGAGCCTTTATTATGCAAGCTAGGAATGACCCACCTAAGAGGTTAAGGGGTTGAGAGCCTACAAACTACGAAAATAAAAGGTTGCTTTTCACTTGCATGCAAAAGGTTTGCATGACCCCACGTATAAAGAAAAGTAGAGTTTCCAGGTTACCATATGAAAGTTATCGCATTTGCAAGATTGCTCCATCTACATTTGCAGACAAAACATTTCCTTGGCTCTGTCCATTGAAATAGACAAATGTGAATGGTGTGTTGCCTCCACTCACATAACTTTGACGAGGGAATCTTATTCCAGTCTAATCCCATTTTCCTAAACGGACGAGTGTGTCAGACTAGTCATACATCCTCCGTGGAAACCTGCCCTATACCTAAAGTTTTCCTACTGAAGCAGACCAAGGTGCATGCCCCCTGGGTTTCAGTCACAATCACCGAATCACTCAAGATCATTAGGTGGAAGGACTCGAGATTGATGAGACATTCCTTGTGCAAAAGGGCTAGTTAGGGATGGCACTTGACTAGTAGTTATGTGTGAACCAGGGAATGAAAGCTGGTCAACTAGGTGGACCACTCTGCCTTCATGCAGAAAACACATCACTTAGAGGAGTGAGGAAACAATAGCTCCCATGATATAAATGTAGTCACGCCCAAGGAGTAGATTGTAATCTAAAGGTCCTTGGCCTACCATCACGTTTAGATGAACGGTTTTCCTTCTCAAAGTTATAGGCAAATTTGGAAGGATCCCTAATGGTCGACTGGTTCCTTTGTTAAAGCCTATCAGATTTCGAATCTCAGGCAAAAGCGATGGCAAACCAAGCACTTTCCAAGTAGTTGAGGAAAGGATACTCATAGAAGCCCCTTCATCTATGATAATACCAACCATAATCATTCAGTAAGCTTGTACTATGATTCGGAATGGTACGTTAGATGGTAGGCGAGGTCTGTCTAGTAGATTCCAATCAAAGGAAACGACTAGATTGCTTGGAGGAGGGACCGAAGAAACGGTCGGATAAATCTCTAACGAACTTCCTTCCTGTGGTAAAGGAATGGGTAGATTGCCCCCATGTTCATTGGAGTCTATGTTTACAAAGAGAATTTGAACGGTGTCGTCCTCATCCTCTTTGGTGACAGTATCATCTGAAGGTAGACCTTCCAAAGACAATACTGGGTCGACTGTCATCTCGACCTGTTGACTTTGGTCCGGTGTGGACTCAAAGGGTTTTTCTTCAATGATAGGTGCTTCGACTGACAGCAAAGTTGTGTCAGTCGGATTTTCAACTAGCGATGGACTCGCCAAGAGTTTCTTATATCCAGGAGGAAGTCATTGCGGTGAAGTACGACGGTTGTCCAAGACTCTTTTAGCTTTGCCCAAGAAGGGACAATGGTGGAGGGCATGATCACCTTCACACAGTCTACAAGGAAATTTAGATCTTCCTTTCTGTCCATTGACCTATTTTTCACTAGTCGACGGTGTACTCTCAACATGATAGTCAGAGGTTGACAACACCGGATTGTGCAAGCGGGGAGACCAGTCCCTTAAGATCCATGGGATGCAGGGACAATCTCGATGATAGTGATCTCCTCTGCAAATGACACATGGAGATTTAGGTTTGGATGGTGTAGTGTGGGGATTTCTACCAGATGATGCATGGTTGCCCCCTTTCACCATTGGCTTCTTCTTCTTCTTCTCATTTTCTTTCTTCTTCTTGTTGGTTACTTGGTTTTTAGTTTTACTAGCTTCACCAAGTGAAGAGGAAGAAGGAGAGGGAGAAATAAATGAAATAGAAGGTTGGGGGTAGCTCTAGTATCATCTGGTTGCTAATTTGATTGCTCAAGAACCACGGTGTTTTGAACGACAGAGGTCAAAAAAAGACATACCGGCAGGCCAATTGTCAGTCTTGGAAGGGACAATGTGGCCATATGAGGTGCACCAACATCTCCCCAAGAGGAGAAGGGACTAGGACTACCCCCAAGGGGAAATCCTTGATTTGTGGACTCCATTTTCTCAACCTAAGACCAATGAGGGAACAGTGATGTTATTCCGATTAAAATAAATTTTATCACGCTTTGACACAACTTGCTTTTTCAATTTTTAAGAGTCGAGAAAAAGCTAAATATGACTCTAGTCACCTTCGATTTTTAATGAGCCTAAAGTGACAAGTGCTCATATGAACCTTTTCTTTTAAGGAGTCTGAAAAGGAACAAAAGTGACTACTCTGGAAATCTAGACAGAGGGATTACCAAACCAATTGCAAAACTGCAAAATACTTTTTACGGTACAGCAGTCAATCTTCTTGAATGTTGTGTTCAGTGCATTGTGATCGATATGGTGACAGACACAGATTCCTAAGGATAAAGGATATAGCCTATTGTGGTCTCCCAATATACTCGACAGTACATGGGAGCACAAGTCCATACTGGCACTTGTCATCTCAAAGAGGAGGAATCACCCAACCTATGATGAAAGTGATAGTTACAAGGCTTTACGATGCCGGAATATGTCTCTAGCCTAGACTTCTAGATGTTGTGTGTTAGGTTCCAAAGCATTTTTATGTTCATTGAGATTTATTTTACAATTGATCTTTCTTAAGAGGTTTGCCTTTAAGGTTCACTGCATGATGTAGATATAAAATTCCTAAATATGCAATCTAAGATGATAAACAATCATTTACTCTTCTTTTTGCAATAAAAATCCTAGCTACTAAGGAAAGAGAAGTAAAATTATTTCACCATAGAGCAGAGAGCACACACTAGATGCACTTTTCCTAAATCAATTCCCACAAGCAATCTATATGCAAATGCACATGCATGTATTTGTTTTCTGCTTTCTTAATGTGTGAATGATAAAAACAATGCTAAGTATAGATCTGAACTATTTTTCTTTCAAAGCGACAGTACTAACAATTTTCTTTTCAAACAACAAAAGGAAGACTAAGACGTCACTTCGCGATTTTGAATTTAAAATTGATTTCGACACTTGAAATACTATTAATTCAAATCAAATACAATGGAAAAAGTGTAATCGACTATCAACAAGAGGAGGACTCTTTTCTTTGACTGAAAACGACACTTGCGACACTTTCAAATCAAAAGACGACAGGTCGATTAAGCTATTGTTTGCAAAGGAGAACTGTAAATGGAAAAAAACACATAAAAACATTAACAATTCTTTATCGATTGAGGCTGAATAATGCAAGGGAAGGGAGTTTCAACAGTGATATACTGATCACAGATAGCACAACTATTGAATAAAGCTGAAGACAATGAAGAGAAAACCAAAATCCAGAGGCAAAAACAATCTTACCTAATCATCACACCTATAACATAGGGACACAGGGATGCATCTTACCTTCAACACGTGGGAGGTGCAAAGCATTCGGACTGCCAATGAGAGATAGTGCGATGGTCTAGGAACGAGACTTATATTGGTTTTTACTCACAGTTTGCAGCTAATTTTAGGGGTTTAGGCTGAGCCAATGATAGGCAGTAAACACAAAGTATAGGGGTTGATCTAATGAGGTTATTTGAGCTACCACAGGGCACTTAGGATGTTTGCAAGTCAGTTGTTTAGTTCATAAACAAACCCGGAGATTGACTGAAGTAGCGTTGATCTACTTTGCACTTGCATGGAAAATACAGTTTGAAGGCTAGCTAGCTTAACTTCAGGCTTCGTCTATAGTTTATAAAGCAAAAAAATAGAAACAAGCAAACAAGCTATTCGCTCCCCAGTGGAGTCGCCATTTTGTTATCGGCACAACTAATGTCCATTTAGAGCTACTAGTCCCACTAAGATGGGCAACTATCTTAGAAACAAACAAACTAAAGTTACTTGCGTTTTCCTTTATGAGAGATAGATGAGAAAGAAGCAAAGAGTACCAACCTCAGTCTTTCGCTTGGCTTCTTGCTTGTTTCCTTTCCCCTTTGACAGAACTTCACCACTCTTTCCTCACTTGTCCCACTTCAAAGAACACCTGTAGAGTCAAAACAACATAATACCATCAAAGCATAGAGATCTATAACCATAAACAATATAGGATCAGATGTATATTAACCATAAAAATGCATACACAAATACAAGATTCATAGATACACAAGCATATGGAGGAAAACTCAAATAGCTTTATTGATAGAAGTAGTAGAAGAGAGGATTACAAACCATTGGTCTGACCCAACGCCATCCTCCCAGCATGAAAGTTCTCTTCACCTCATGAAAAGCTTAGATCACCCAACAATACAATGTTGCACAGAGAAACCAACAACACTTCCTTACAAAAATATAAAATTCCAGCCTTTTGGGATTTATTAGTGTCCTTTCTCTGATAGTTCTTGGTTCCACTTGGAGATTTCATGATCTCTTACTCATCCCTGGGCGAATTCAGAGAGGCAAGTGTCAAACGGGCAGTTTCTAGAAGATTCTTTGGGTTTCCACCTAGCCAACTGCCCCTTCCATTTGTCTACTCTCGCTCATCGCACCATACAGAAGGGCTTTTCAGTTTGCATCGCACTGTTAGAAAATTAAATATTACGGAGCAATGGAACACATAAAATATTGCAGAAATATAAAAACAGAAAACGCACAAAACAAGAGAGACACAGATATACGTGGTTCACCCAGTTTGGGCTACATCCACCTCGAACAGCCAGTCCTTCCTTTTTATTATCCAGCAAAAAAGAAGAGAAACAACCTACAGCAAAGCCGCTGTAATATCCTCTATTTTCTCTTCACAGTCTCACCTCTCTATTTCTCGCTCACACAGGATACACATCTATATCGCCGCCTCAAATACAATGCCCTCATACAAAGAGAGGGGTTGCCTTCTAGGGCAAAAAACCCTAAACTAAACATAAGTTCTACCGTCAGATCATCCGCCTAATGAACGGCTCAGATTGGCTAGAAATTACTTAACTTTTACAAGGCAAATTTACATCTGTTTTTAGCTTCGGGGCGCTGCCCCGAGCCCTCGCTGGGGACGCTTGCCCCCGGACCCCCTAGCGGGGGGGTTGGCCCCCCGCACCCCGCGGGGGGGGACAAGTCCCCCCCGCGCCCCCCCTCGTGGAGGGGTGTACAAAACTTCCTGGGGTATACATCCGGCTGAAACAAAGACCTCTGAACAATCATGCTCCACGCACAACACGCACTTTTTTCATGTGGCAAGTGAGATGCATCACACCCTTCGCACTAAGCAGTCTGTATGGTCCAGTTTTGACTAGTTGGGAGTAGTTTTTCAGGGAGAACTTCTAGGAGATGATGTAATTAGCTAACCTTGTACTTTTAGGGTATGAAACAACACTTTTAGAGGCTTAGAAGCCCTTGGTTTATGGACATATGAGATTGGGGTTGTAGTGCCCAAATATGTCTATAACAAACAGTAATTAGGGAATAAGTAATAATAGAGTATATATCCATAGGTGTTGGTGGGTGTGCCGTAAAGAAGAAAAAATGATTGAGTTAATATGGGATGGGAAGGTTGGTATTTATAACAAGAGTAGTAGAGTGAAACTATGCTAAGGTTGGAGGATGAGACTTTACAAACTAGATATTCTAGAAGAAGGAAAGTGCTACTAGATGAGATGATTGGACACAAAGTACAATTCAGAGAAGAAGAATTTGACATATTGAATCGACATGCCAAACTAGACAAACAACTTAAAAGCATACCACTAAATCTAAGATTTAATATTCTCTAATTAAGCCTTGGCCTTTAACTTCACATTAAGAATATGTGTAACATATTTACATCATGATATATTCAAATTTCTCCCACATTATTTAAAACAATAACAACAACATTATTTATTATCTTAATCAATTATATACTATAAATTGAAATTAAAATGAGGTGTGCATTAAAATGTACATTGTTGACACCTAATCATAGGGATTGGGTGAAAAATTGTAATTGGTGTAATATTTAATAGAGAAAATGGTGAGTCGTCGAGAGATTAACTAAATAGTCACTCCCTCTTTTATATAATAATTAACAACCTGAATGAATAATACAATTACATTTGTGGCGTTACCTCCTGGTCTGACATGGTATTAGAGCCAACGCCAATTTTGGCTTCCCTCTCTGCTCTGTAACTCCCTTCTGCCTATGTTCGACCTATTTTGTAGAACTGACCTTTTTGCTACCACTCCACAGGTGTGCCTCTCTCAAGAATTTGATAACCGTTTGTAGTTTTCCCCCTCTCTCGCAATTGATGCCCCTCTTTGGCAACTGTTGCAGACATTCAGCTGGTTATGTGAGGCAACTGCTCCACAAGCGTAGTTGAGGTATCACTCCCACACCTGCATGCATGCTACCTACCAATATACCTCTCATGGTTTCATCACATTTTATCGGGTATTTTTCTCTGTTCATACATTTTATTTATAAATCACAGTCAATTAGTGCTAAGCGTTAATACTGAGTTTATGCGCTAAACCTTTCCTTAAGCACCTTTATTAAAAGTATGAATTAAGCACATCGGTGGTATTGATAAGTGGGAAGCAATATCTCGCAGGCCCTAAAGGCTATAAATGGTGTTCCTAAAATTCATGCGATTAACATTAGCGGGCGACATGTAGCACAGGAAAACCACTTTTCTTGCGCGCTCTCAACCTGATATCGATCGTGCAAGATTTCACGTGAGATTTTGCGACAGTCGTTTGATTGGATGGGTCACATCGACGGTGGAGATTGTCCAGGTTAGTTGGTGAGCGAACGACGCGATATCCGTTGGATCTAGATAAGTGAGATCAACAGGTGGATTGAAGTGCTTGATAAAAGGAGAAGTCAACAAGGGACCGACAATGATTGGTTAGATAAGCGGGACCCTCAATGGGAAAATTGACGTATAGAACTGGATTTAAGCACAGCTGATTGGTTACAAAGTTAACCAATAGTCGAATTATAGACTACCACCTCATTTTCGACAACCTCTTGCGTCATTTTTTTACCAATAGAAGAGCGATTTTCTTTTACACAGTACATATTTTAAAATGCACCCATTGATATCTGTTGTGGGAGTTGTTCTCAATGGGAAGGAGAACTATCATGAGTGGTCTCGGAAAATCAAACACACTCTCATTTACAATGGGTTGTGGAAAGGAGTGTGTGTTGGAAACGGAGATAAAGAGCTAGAACAACCTACCTCAAACAAGGAATTCGTTATTTGGGAAACTAAGAACAACAAGGATTATGCATTGATTGCAGCATCAGTAAATGAAGAAGTGAATCACTATATTTCTCCATTTTTAAATGCTTTTGAAGCCTTACAAAAACTTAAGGAACTCTATGATTCACACTCTGCACTTGAAGTTGTTCAACTCATGATTAAATTGTGCACCCTTGAATTACAAAATAATGATCCTCTTGCTCTTGCATAAAAATTAAAATCTATTATGCATGATATCAAAGTCACTAATGTTGAACTGGACATTCCTCTGATAGTTTTTCTCAAGGCACTTTATCCCACTTACTCAAATTATCTTGAGTCATTGCAAGCAAATGGAAACCTCAAAGATATTGCCTTTGACTCCCTTGTGAAAAAATTTGCTGAAAGAGAGAAAGATTTTGGGAACAAGACAACTCCTCAATATTTTGAAGAGGTTGTGTTCCTTGCACATAGAGAGAAGAATCTTGCTCAAGATTCTTCGAGAGGAAGAGGTGGTTGAAGAGGAAGAGGAAGAAATTTTAGAGGCAGGGGGGCAGACACTCTCAAGGAGAAAACTCATATTTTTACTACATACGTTGCAAAAGAGATGGATCACATGATGCATCCACATGCAAGTTTCCTTGGGACAGAATTGAGCATGAAAGAAACCAACCCAAAGGTAAAACTAATGACAAAGAGAAAGGTATAGCACCTGAATCCGCTCACTATGTTGTGGCACACTATAATATTAGAGTAAATGAAGACTTATTTCATATTTCACTTGCTTCTTGGAAAAATGATTGGTTGCTTGATTCGGGAGAAACTTGCCACATGACTTTTAGAAGATATTTTTTTGAAGAATTTACTGACAATGTTGATAGAGCAGTATAATTTGCAGACAAATCAAAACTCAAGCCATTAGGGCTTGGTACAATCAAGCTTAAATTGTCTGGTCTTCCAAACTTTCTTCTACATCATGTTTTATATCTCCCATAGATGAGGAGAAACTTGTTGTCCTTGGTCCACATCCACCAGCAATGACACTCCATTCATATGTTTGATGGCAAGCTTGAGGTGAGAAAAGAATCAGACCACTCACTTGTCATGACAGGGATAGAAGAAGAAAGGCTTCTCAAGTTGCAGGGTACCTTTGCTTGTGCACAAAATTTCTCAAACAATTCTCATTATGAAGAAGGTACATTTACATCAAGTTTATTATGGCATGCTAGATTTGGACACTTGAACTGTGACAACCTCTACTTGTTGAAGCAAAATGGTGTTACTGGTTTGCCTACAATTCCTAGGAAACTTAAGCAATGTGATGCTTGCATTATAGGAAAGCATAGCAGACAGCCTTTTCATGATTCAAATTCTAGAGCACATAGAAAACTTGAACTCATTCATTCAGATTTATGTGGTCCAATTCTTGTTCCTTTTGAAAATGGAAATAAATATATGATGACATTTATTGATCACTACACCAGAATGTGTTGGGTTTATTTATTGAAAAACAAATATGATGCTTTTCAAACATTCAAGAACTTTCATACATTGATTGAAAATGATGCACAATCTCATATTGGCTCTATTCGCACTGATAATGGAAAAGAATACACTTCAAATGAATTTGAAAACTATCTTTGTCAACATGGGATCAAACATCAAAAATATGTGCCTTATAATCCCCAAAAGAACGGAGTAGTTGAAAGAATGAATAGAACAATCTTAAATATGGTACGCTGCATGATGTTTTTCAAAAATGTAAAAATGATGTTTTGGGCTAATGCAGTTCTATGTGTTGTATATGTAAAGAATAGATGTCCATCTAATGTTATCAGAAACAAGACTCCTTATTAAATTTGGTATGGGCATATTCCTTCAGTAAAGAATCTGAGGGTCTTTGGTTCCACATGTTATGCCTTGATACCAAAGGTACATAGAAACAAACTTGGTGCAAGAAGTCGTAAGTGTATCTTCCTGGGGTATTCAAACACCTCCAAATCATATTGTCTCTATGATGAAGTCAATAAAAAATTTGTTGTATCTAGAGATGTAATCTTTCTTGAATCATCCAAAACTAACAATGTTGTTGAGCAGAAACTTGATCAGTTGGATAGATTCTTAAATGCAAAATCATTTCAAGAATTTGATAATCAGATTCCACATCTTGAAGGGGGAATTCCTATACTAGATCAACCTGTGGAATCTTCTTCTGAAGCACTCTCTCCCTTGCATGAAACTGCAATAATGGATGATACTTTGAGTGATGTGATTGATGGGATTGGGAGACTCAATCTTGATTCAGCCCCAACTCAATCAACATAGTAGCCAAGACCATCTCATAGAGGTCCCCCAAAGTGGTTGACAAAGACACTTGAAAGTGTTCATCCTGATGAGGTTGGAAAGACGAGAACTAGAAATTCAACCCGACAAAATGGAGGTGATGTAGATGACTCTAATTCACCTGTTGATATGGATGTTTCTTATGATTGAATTGAATTTGTCTACAGATTTTGAACCAACTTCCTTCAAAGAAGTTGCTTCTCATGATGAATGGAAAGAAGCAATGCAAAAGGAGTATGATGCCTTGATAAAGAATGGCACTTGGAATCGGGTTGATCCTCCATTGGGAACCAAACCAATTGGCTGCAAGTGGGTCTACAAGAACAAGTATAAAGTTGATGGCTTACTTGACAAGCACAAAGCTAGGCTTGTGGAAAAAGGTTTTGCATAGAAGGAAGGGGTTGATTATGAGGAGAATTTTTTTCCCACGGAAAAATGGGCTACCATCCTGACACTCTTTGCCCTAGCAACTCAGAACAGTTGGAAAGTCCATCAAATGGATGTAAAAACTAATTTATTGAATGGATATCTAAAAGAGAATGTTCTTATGTCCCAACGTGAAGGATTTGTTGTAAAAGGACATGAACATAAAGTATGAAAAAATCCTTGTATGACCTCAAACAAGCACTGCAAGCCTGGTATGAAAAACTAACTGAGCATCTTCTGAAACTCAATTTCAAACATTGTGATCTTGATGATGCAACTTTGTTTGTCAAGAAGGTTGGCAAAACAGTTGTATATCTTGTGGTTTTGATGACAGGGAACAATGAGAGCTACATTGCATCCATAAAGAAGGAATTGAGGAAAGGTTTTGAAATGACTGATTTGGGCTATGTTCATTACTATCTTAGTATTGAAGTAACTAGTTGCAGAGTTTTTCGGTTGAGTGTTGATGCTATTTTGGTTTGGAGTAGACAAGAAAGCTATTACTAGTTATAGCTATCTAGTTATGTGAGGGAGAAGTGTGTTTTGGTTTGGATTCGAGCCTAAAGGGAAGATATTTAAAACTATTGTTGTTTGAAGCCATCATGGAATACTAGCAGAAGTGTGTGGGAACTGGTCTTGTCAAAGGAAGACTGCAACGTCAAGGCGAATGGTTGTAATCTCTCTTTGATATTAATATATGCAACTATCGATTGATTTCCTACATGTTTTGTAATATTACATATTCATGTCTTAATGTTTCTTGACTTGTTAAGTAGGTTGAATTGCAATTTGTCTATTATTATGTTTGTGTGTTGTTGTTGTTTACTTGTTTCAGGAGCTTGAAGAAGGAAGTGAGAGATAGTTTGAGAAAGCAAGCGAGGACATCATCAAGCAGGATAAGCGACCAAGAGGTAGGCCCTCTTAATAGATTCTAACCTAATAGAATGTATCTATTGTGGCTAGACCCATCATTTGGCTAGAGGAGTTTGTTCGTGTCCGCACATATAATTTTACTTCACCACAAATTGGGAACCATACTGGGGATCCCAATCCTTTTGTTTGTCTTGGATTTCATGATTTCATGAGAACTTTTCTAGTTTCACATTTTCCCTTTGGTTCTGTTTCTTTTCTCCTACTTACTCGCTTGAGTCTAAAATTCATAGTAGCAGATCTGGTCCTTGTTTTGAAAAAAATAAAAAATTTCCTTAGCTACCTCGATCAACACGCTTAATCCGCTGAAAATCGTGTCGACCAGCGCGAGCTGCTGAGAAACAGTCGCGCCGACCAACCTCTGGTGCTTTTTGTCAGTTAGGCAGTCACACCGATGCCTATAAGTGAAGATTAGGGCTTGACCCCAATCTTGGTCAGTGTGTTCTTCTCTTGTGGTTTTGGCCCCATAGGCCTTTTTGACTATTTTCTCCCTGATTAGAAAGCTACTTTTCATTTGGTTTTGTTTTCTTGTTGGCTTGTCATCTTTCTACTTGATTTATTGATTCATTAAGTGGCCAACAACACTAGAGAATCTAGCTAGTCACCCATTCAATAGTTTGTGAACTTACTAGGTCAGGTTGTAGGTGTGTTTGCTCTTTGCATTTTGTTTTTGGTCCTTTTTTACGACTTTGACCTCTTTTTCCACAAGTTTGAAAAAGTTTTGTTTACTTGCCTAAATGTTTCTTTTCTAGCATAGATTACATTATTGGTCTTGTGTTTGGTAAAGTTGGTGTTTCATTGATCTAAATGAACTTATCTTTTCATGTTTTCATCTGCTTGAAGAGCTTATTGTCTCAAGAACTTCTTCACTGAAAGATTGTATGCGAAAAGTTTGTTTCATTGTTTCATGAAAAAATTATGAAATTCTAGCTTGTTGCATCATTATGTTACGATAATTTGCATCTTTTAAAAGACTAGAATTGCATCATCATTTGAAAAAGGAAGAGAATTTTTGTTTTTGAAAGGACTAATAGATAAGTTCTTATCAGGAACTTAGGAATTGGAATGCATTTTTCATTAGTTTATTTTTTCAAAAAATAAGGTAGTGAAAGATCATTTCGTTTTCAGTTTCTTGATTGTTTGCATTTGGTTGAGTAGTGTCTACCCTATCTGGTGTAGGAATTTCATCGAATTGAAAGGATCTTGTCTCATTTTGTTACATTTAAGGTTTTTCGAGTAGCATCGCTAAGACCTAAAAATTGTAACTTAACTCAAGATCGACTTTAAAATTAATTCAATTAACCTAAGGCGCATTTGACATTAACAATCATATCTAGAAGGTCTAGGCTAGAGACGTGTTCCAACGTCTTTAAACCTAACAGTTGTCATTAACTTCGGCATTAGACAACACTAGTACAGATTTGTGCTCCTCATACCGTCAAGTACATAACGGGAGACCCCGTTAGGTTGTAATCCTTTTATCTTTATGAAGCCGAGTCGGCCACCTTGCAAACATGATACACCAAACACAGTATTCAGGGAGATTTTCTGCTCGTACTTCTTGGTTCGCCAGGAGGTATTCTGCAGTTCATGGTTGCCTGGTAATCCTATTTACCTAGATCATCCAGAGTATTCATTTGATCTTTTTGACTCATTAAACTTAAAATATCATTTGAGCACTTGTCCTTTTGATCTCATTTCCAATCGAAAGCGATAGAGTCATCTTTGTTTCTTTATTGACTCTTAAAAAATGAAAGAGCAACAGCCTTTTATGCATCTTAATAATTGATTGCCAACAATCCAAAACATCATGCTAGTATTTTCGACCAAATTGTGAGTTTCCTTAAAAGAACATTTTAAAGCCTTGAGGTTATTTGTTCCATCAGCTAAGACAAGGTCATCGTGGTTGAACCATCTGGTTCACCCAATTCCTCTTCCTCTCCTCCATCTAAAAGATTGTATGAGGAGATGTTTCCTGATTTACCAGAGTCACTCAAGGACCAAAATGTTGAACTCGCAATCATTTTGAGCGTTCAACCATTGTCATCTCGTCCTCCACCTACTTTCGATACCGAGTCATCTGCTGAGCTTGGCCCAGAATCTCTCGACAATCCCGTTCGATCTCCAGAGAACTCGCCGACCACTAACGACCAGCTTGGACTGGTTATCTATCCTCTAAACTCTTTGTTTGACATTTTTGAGATATCACCGCAGCATCCTTACAATCTGTATGACCAGCCAGGTGTTCCTTTGGAACTATCCCCTAATACTCGTTCAACAATTCGTCGTCGTTTGTTTTCAAACATGGAACCCAAAGGTAATGCTCCAGTCACATCTCTAGATGAGTTTGAAGTTTCTACTCCACACACTCTTGAGGGGGAAGAATTGCAATTGTAGTTTCCTCCCGAGGGTTTCCCTTTTTCATAAGGTATTCCCGCCAATTTTCCACCCAACTATGTGTCTTTGGAACACTTGTTTTCAGGTACACCTAGTGCCTCATCACTTTACCATAATCTTGTATGGGCATCAAGCATCAAGCCTACGTCAGGTCTGATATTCATTACAAACATGACTTCCCAACAGGATGTTACTTCAGTCCTAGTGCGACCCACCGTTCTAAATACTCTTTTATCATCCATCCCAGTTTCCCATCAACCACAACTGATAGTTTCAAAGATTGTCTCTGTCAATTCCTCCCGTCCTGCTAGTCAATGGCCAAATTGTGCCACTGCCTAGGGGGCATAACCTGAATGTTTCTGTCATGTCAGGTGCCACTAATGTGAGCATATCAAAATCTCACATGCTTGGTATAAACTAGCCTTCATCTGGTATTATTTATAACCTTGTTGATCCTACTAGATCAAGCAATGTCTAGCACCAACAAGTTCAGAATCCCATTGGTCCGTCTAGATCAAGAAATGTTCAGTATTAGCAGCCCTATGGGGCTCAAGTCCAATACCAAAATCCTTAAGTTCCATATGGTTCTCAAGGAATGGTTAATCAACCTTACACCATCCAATCTGGGGAGTACATCAAGCTTGGCTATGGCTAGATTCAGTTCAGTAATTTCCCAGGCACTATTTAAGTACCCTTGCAACAGAAAGGATAGCCTCTACAACAACAAGGGCAGCCTTTGTTACCGCAAGGGCAACCTTTGTTGCAGCAAGGGCTCTCTGCGCAACAACAAGGGAAAATTATCCCACAGCAAGGTCACCTGCAACAACCACAAGGTCAATGCTTACAGTAGTTGCAACAATCCACGTAGCAATAGATGCAATATGCTCTGCACACCTCTCAACCCATGTCCTCACAGGGCCAACCTCTGCAAACCCAATGACAAATTTTGCAACCGCAAGGTCAACCCTTGCAACAACAAAACCAACTAAGGTAGCAGAAACCCTTGTATACATATCAACAAGGACAATCCTTGCAGTGGCAGGGTTAAGGTCAAGTCCTACAACAGCAGGCCCAAAATCCTCATTTCCTAGGTCAATAGGTTTAGAATCCTATGGGCCAAGGGCATCAAGTACAAAATCTCTACGTCCAAGGGCAACGAGTGTATCAACCTTATGCCCAAGGACTACAGGTCTAGAATCCTATTGTTTCGAGACAACAGGTTCATTAGCCATATGTTCTAGGACAACAGGTCCCATATCCATATGTTCAAGGTCAATAGGCTCAACAACATTTTAACTCATACATTGCTTATTAACGACCCATGCCTGTATAGTTTCAAGGTATTCAAGGTCAAAATTCTCCCTATGGTCAAGGTAATCCACAATGGGGGTAGCCTTAGATGCCATATGGCCAAAATCCCCCACTGTGAGGCCAAAATACTTACCAGCAAGGGTTGGCTCCTTCCTATGGGCCCACTTATCGACCTCCCATGCCTTTTAACACTCAATTACCTTTCTTGGCTACACTCAAGTTTTCATATGTATCACGCCTTAATGATCGAATCCTTCATTCGTTGTACTAGCCTCTGGTGTCATCCAAGATACCAAGTGATTGCCCAAAGTTTGATGGAAAAGCTAAAGAAGATCCTCAGGCCCATGTGATGACATATCATCTTTGGTGCTCACCGAACTCGTACGTGGATGATTCCATTCGTCTTCGTCTTTTCCAATGAACCATCATGGGTGCTGTAGTGAAATGGTACATCGAGCTACCTCGAGGTACTTACGATGACTTCAACTCTTTCGCCATGGCTTTCCCCATGCATTTTCAGTTGTCGGTTCACTATGAAATTGGCACCTATTTTCTCACATCGCTTAAGCAAGATACTGTGACGCACATCTCTAATCACATCCATGAATGGAGACATAGACATCGCCTGATCAAATTTGAGATTTTTGATCAGTTGCTCACTAAATGGTTTACCAAATCATTCGTAGCCCCAATTACTCATGATATAGCTATGGGTGGATGTGTCACTAAAGAGTAGGCCATTGCTTGTGCCCAATACTTGGATCTCGTTTACTCTCAATCTCGTGGCCTCCTCTTTGTTTCGCATGATCCGTTTTCCCCATCAAGGAAAAATTGCCACTGTCGATCAGCTGTCTTTCTTTGCCTCTTCCTCCTTAGATGGAAATGTTCCATACATCAAGCACTCTGGTGCTCCCTATGAGAGTGTGGGGGCAAGTATCTTCAAAGATTCTACCTTAATGGGAATTTTTCCACTCTCACCTCCTCGTGTTGTCTCTGTCAACATGGTCTCAGTCAAATCTAATATCTGGGTCATACCTGCACCACATCTTGTTGATACCTGGGGCGAGGTTATGTGGCTTAGTCCCGCCGAAGTCAATTACGTGGAAATTGTTTCAGATTCAAACTCTGCATCCTCTGATTCTCATATGTCGAAGACCTCTCGAGATATGTACTCTCAATCCCCTTGGCTAGCACTTTGGAATTGTGGGGGACACGCCTGGCTATTAGGGACATCCCAGCTAGCCGCTCTAGTCAACATCTGCATTAACAAGAGAAATGTTATAAGCACATATATACCAAAAAACAATTAAAAAATCTCAAAATTAAAATTTGATTTTTTTACCTTCGTCATCAAACTCCTCTCCATCTAGTAAGGTCATATCTAGATCTCCATGGAAATCAGTGCCATTGTATGGACATTCCTCCACAATGATCTTCTATCATCGTTTCCATGAAAAGAATGCAGGTCGTTCTGACATATGACGACCCCTAGTGATCCTAGGCATCAAACGACTCCAATGGGCCATTCGCAGATGACGTGGCATAGGAGGATCTACCTCAATCTGCTGATACTGGAGAAATGGTACTTGTTCTAGGAAGAAGGTCACAAGTACAAATCCAAAGTAAAATTTCTTCAGATTCCTCGCCTTGGATTTGGACAACTGATGCTTGATGTTCATCTTCATGGCCTCTGCCCAGTTGAAGATCATAGGAGATGTGCAGTCAATAGCATAAAGGAACTTTGATTTGTTAGTTTCATGTTCTGCTTGGGACCCTGCCACTCTGTTGATAGTCAACAAAATCACCCTCAGTGTCAAATCCCTCACACTAGAAATCTCTATCATCCCACTCTTTGATTTCAGGACCTTAGGGAAGTGTTCTGCAAGCAGGGAAGATATGCTTGCCCGATTGGACGTGGCCCATACAAGTTCACTAGCTCACCTCTGCGAGATAGTCTAGTGATGAAGTAAATATCTGAAGTTTCCAACTCCAGCTCCTAGTCGCCAATGACAAAAATCTCTCGATTAATGTCCCAAAGACTAATCAAGTATCGAAGCAACTCGGGTTGGCCCCACATTCCTGAAGTAAGGAAGAATTTGAGGAGCCTGCAAGCCCTCAAAGCCTCCAGGAAATGTGGGTCATTCATTGTATGGGTGTCAACATCTTCATGTTCCCGTTCCTTCCAATACACCAATTTTGGCTATTCTCTCCTCCAAAAGCCATTAATTTGAGTCAATAATCATCCTTAGCACATAAATTCAAGTTTAAACGGTTAGTTTTTTAGAAAATAGGGTTTTCCCCATCCACGACATCAGTGTTCCTGTTTTAAAAATAGTTGTGTCGATCAGCACAGATGGCTTTGCTAATCACCCACGGTCGGCACGATTCTGTGCCCGCAAATCGTGTCGAATGAGGGCGAAAAATATTTTCAAAATCCTCCTTAAAAATCTAAAAAAATGGCTAAAATCATAAATAAATAGCATGAAAATTAAGCTCAGGGCTTCAACTGTTACCTAGAATTGGAAGCTCATCGATTGACCTCCCAGATCTCCCGCAATTTTCTCTAGAACAATTAAGGAAAAAGTGGGTAAAAAGTCTTCATAGTAAAGGTAAAATGGTAAATGGTAAAATATATTTACTTTCCCCTTTGTATTCATTTTTTCATGAAAATAGTAGGTTTTGTAAATATTTTGACCTATTTTGCCTCAACGACTCAATAATACACTTTACCTTACTTGTGCAGCAACACGTGATGGATTTTTGACGATGATAATGAGTCACGTTTCAGCTCTTTTCCTGACTCCTTAAACTCATATGAAAAGATTGTCAAGTATTTTTTCCCTTTTTGACTCGTTAAAGAGAATAAAAACAGGGGGTCTGCTTTTAGCTCTTTTCTGACCCTTTAAAAACAAAAAGATGTATGAGCCCTTGTCGTTTCAAACTCGTTAACGGATGTGAAACATCATGTGCCCAATATAAGTCTACCCCTTTTTCGGGCTGCGATGCACTATTTACGAAAAAGGTACTCCTTGACTAAAATTGACAGACAGTTCTCTTAAGTACTGTTTTCTACCTTTTCAGGCTCGAGAGACACAAATGTACAAAAAGAGACCATGTGGATTTTTCTTTTACATGTCTTTTTCAAACTCTCTAAACATGAAAAATATATCGGGTTACACCTTTGTCAGACTCATTAAACTATTAAACGACATCGGATTCATCACCATGACGAACATGAGCTTCTCCTTCCTAGGGCTCGTTAAACTTACTTGGTCGTATTTGTCTGAAGGATGAACTTACAGTGAAATAATATGCTATCCCCTTCAAGCTTGCGATTAAAAAATAATTGGGCTACTTGCCTGAAATGGTGGGGGAAATTTGTAAATCTATCAGTTGTGTCAGCAGCTTACTCTTGAACATGACACTCTTTTCTTTGTGTCGAGTTGGGACATCCTCCTCTGCATAGTTGACCTTCCTGGGTTTGGGCCATTCAATTTTTCCTTCCATTTGATCTCTGCCATGTCATCATGACCACCGATCCTATGGATCCAAAAGCTACCAAACTTCCAATTGTGTTGTTGATATGTTCAAGAGTTGTTCTTCTGCAGTTACACTTGCCTCTAATTCTCTGTATCATCCAAAATCATTTTTCTTCCTCTCGTCTCGCATCGATGACATGGGATTCATTATGCCCTCCTTCGATGTGATCACTTTCCATTGACTTCAATTCATTATCTGGGAATTTGACCAAGAGACTCCCTTCTAGTAACTTAGATCTTGCATGCCCTAATGGAAAGTTCTTCGCACTCGATGAAAATTTCACATCATTGGCTTTAGATCGAGCGATTTTGCAGATGTTTTACTTCAATTCCTCTATTCACATTCCGCGAATTATGTTGATAGTACCTCAAGGACCATTGTCATTATTAGTGGTTTCTCTCGCGCTTGTTAACAGTTTACATCACTGACTGATAATCAAGCGAGTTTCTAGCATGTTCAACATTAATACATATATTTGCATGCTAGGATATGTACTTTGATTGGGTCATATTGGAGCGCAAGACCCTGGACTCAGATCACAAAAGTCCAGGTTGCGAAGTGGTGTGACATGGATGGTATGCATGTCTCTTTTAGATAGCTGACTGCGACCAGACCATGAGTTATCATATGTGATCCTTCTCATTATTGGATGGTTGTGACCATAGCTTGGTTTCATTATGATCCTCTTTGACGGATGGTTGGGCCCATACTTGGGTCCATTTACATGATCATTCTCTGGATGGTTGCATCCATGCCATGATTCATGTGTCATTTGATAGAGATTTCAATTTATGTATATGTATCTGTACTTGCTTGCAGGTTCCAATGGCAGACCTGTTTCCCACATTGATTTATAATCATTTCATCCCTCACTCCCGTTCGGCCTTCACGCTTTAGGGGCATCTATTACACAACATTTTGTCACTGTCCATGTACTCCCCGTTCCTTGATTATGGAGGACCTATACAGTGAACCCCGCATGCTTTTCCTTCATGAAGAAACTCCCAATGAGTCCCTCTTCATGAGAATATAAATTCCCTTTTGCACCATTTCCCCTGAAACTTTTTTTTTGCCCAGTTTACAAGACCGATGCTAATGGCCTTTGTCTCCCCCATGCCAATGTGCAGAGATTAGCACTACTCCTCGTGTTGACCGGAGCGACTGAGTTGTGTTCCAGTCGCGCCGATCCTGTTATGGAAATTTTTGTAAATTAGGGCCGAAGCTTCCAGCTCTAGAAGCTCCGTAACGGAAGTCTGGTAAATGGTTTGGCTAGATGGGGTCGAGGATGACATCTTGGGCTCTTTTCCCCTATAATGATGTAACTACCTCAAGGGATAAGTCCTTCTCCCATGAGAAGAGGATCCATCTCCCATCCATATTTCCTATATAAACCTCTCTTCTTCCCAAGCACAAACTAGTTCCAGAGTTTTTTGGTTGAGTGTTGATGCTATTTTGGTTTGGAGTAGACAAGTAAGCTATTATTCATTGTAGCTATCTAGTTATGTGAGGGAGAAGCGTGTTTTGGTTTGGAGTGAAGCCTAAAGGGAAGAGCTTTAAAACTATTTTTGTTTGAATCCATCATGGAATGTTAGCAGAAGTGTGTGGGAACCTTGTCTTGTCAAAGGAAGGCTGCAATGTCAAGATGAATGGTTGTAATCACCCTTTTATATTAATATATGCAACTATTGATTGATTTCCTACATGTTTTGTAATATTACATATTCCTGTCTTAATGGTTATTGACTTGTTAAGTAGGTTGAAGTGCAATTTTTCTATTATTATGTTTGTGTGTTGTTGTTGTTTACTTGTTTCAGACGCTTGAAGAAGGAAGCGAGAGATAGCTGGAGCGAGCAAACGAGGACATCATCAAGCAGGATAAGCGACCAAGAGGTAGGCCCTCTTCATTGATTCTAACCTAAGGAAATATTCCATAGAATGTATCTATTGTGGCTAGACCCATCATTGAGCTAGAGGAATTCATTCGTGTCTGCACTTATAATTTTACTTCACCACAGGCAATCACGAAATTCATAATTGTATTATCCAATTCATAAATTTTTCCATTAACCCAAATCACTGAAATGTTTTGCATGGGTAAAGAGGCAAGTTGTAAGTGGTCTTTCTTCTTCCCTAATCATTGATTTAGAGCCTAGGGGTCTTGATTCAACCATAAGGGACAATGACCAAGTTTCTTGAGCGAATGTGGGCAAGTATATGCATGTTGGAAGGCTACTAAAAGGTTTCCTGTAGTACTACTACACGAAAAAATTGATTTTCTATAGGGAGTTATAATTCACCAAATGACCAACGAAATCAAATCCAAATTGAATGGGAATTTTTTTTTATTGAATAGGATGTCATAGGTCTCCATTCCAAGTGGAATCACTGAAAAGTACCTCTTTTAACCCATGCTAAAAAATGACAGATAATTACTAGTCTAAAATCTATAAATTTGATAACTAGTAAGCTAGTAAATCTATCAAATGCCCAACCTAATTAAGTGAAAATGAAATGGGGTATTTTTGTTATTAACTAGAATTTTTTCTTGATCTAATTCAAGTGGAATCAACTTGATTTAAACTCATTAGCATGCTCTAAAAAATAACAGAAATTTACTATTATTTGCCACAAAGGCGTTCCATAAATCTAGAACTAATCCAAGTAGCCCAATGATTACTATGATCTTCAAAAGTTACAAGGATGAAATGATTCTTGTGATCCCGCAAAAGAACTTACATTAACCATTTAACCCAATCCTACAACAAGAAATCATTAATAATAAATGCAGAAATAGAAAGAAACAAGAATGAGAGATGCATGTGCATAAGAAGTGAAAAGAAGAAAAGTAAATGAAATAAAAGGGCTCTGAGGCTTCTGGGATGGCCAAGACTAAGAAATATCAGAGTCCTAAGAAGGAGACCAAGATTTAGAAGCTAAACAAGGCACCAATATTCAGTATTTCCATTAATATAATTACATCCCAGCAAGAAATGACAATGGAACTCCAAAAATACAAGTTCTCTCCACAAGAAGAGTAATTGAAATCCACTAGAGGAAAATTCGACTTTGTGCTTATACAAAATGATTAGCAATCATTCACTATAAAATGTGGATGTTTTCCCCACAAAAATCCATTGATTAGTGGATATGGTTCCCAATACTAGGAATCTGCATTAAACAACAGGGAACACATTCCTAGATTTTCTCAATCATTGGAGCTCCACAATATGTGTCATAATTCCATAATATCTTTTTTTTCTATTATTTAATATTGATACTCCTTTAGTAGGGATAAGGACCCTAGATTATCTCCTCTTCCAAAACTCCATAATCTACCCAATATTCTCACAATATTCCACAAAAATAAATAATATTAGGCACAAATATTCAATTATCCATAAACCTTCCTAATGAACATATTAAAGCTAAAAATACATTATCTAATGCAAAGTGTTGTTCATACCCCCTACTGAAAGTGTTGTTCATACCCCCTACTGAAAGTGTTGTTCATCCTCTAATAAACTTAGTGACTTCATTGTGCCTCATTCATGGCCCTAGTGGCCTCCCTCTTATGCATTCCTCAGTCCTTTCTCTTAAGAATCTTGGTTGTAAGTTCTGCAAGGACAGGCACAAAAATGTAATTGTTCTTATCATGATTGTTTAACATTATTTCAGAAAAAAACATAACTTTTATCTTTGCAAGTGAACTTCGTTGGTTTGTAGATCCATTTTATTCATGTCCTCTCCCTTGAAACCTTCATTCCATTTTCACTCATTTTTCCAAAACTATTTATGCATAGAAAAAATCACAGTGTTTTTTAAACCATTAGCTTGTCTTCTTCCCCTTATTCAAGATGGGTTCTTGAATATTTTTCAATTTGGCAAGGTTTTCTACATCCTTTTCCAACCTTCTACTACATTTTTCCACCATTTGGACACCTCTAAAACCTTCAAAATTCCTTTAGATGAGAACTATGACATCATGTATTAGTTTTGTTGTTTCCTGCAGTAGTACTAGAGGGAACCCTATAGTGGTTCCTGTAGTACTACAAGAAACCCTGTTTAAAACTGTTTTGAGCAAAAATGATAGTCTTAGCCTAAGTTAAGCCCTCAAATTGACTTCCATTCCTTTCTCCCATTTCTATAACATTTTTTAGGTCTTGGACAAAAGCTAGAAAGAGATTAAAGGCCTCTTGGAAAGCCTCTTTTCATCACTGCAATTTGAGTTGTATTTTGATGGTGAATTCCTTCTTTTATTTTGTTACATTCTTATTCTATTTTGTTGCCTAGATGACTACCTAATGGCCTTGGAGTTCTCTATTTTGATTAGGTCTCTCTTAGGCACTGCAATTCTGGATTTTAGCACAATTTGTTCATATCTTCCTTCTTGTAACAGCTTTTTGTTTTCTTGTAGTTGTCATTCCTTCTTACTTCAGGGTCTTCTAACTGTATGAGAGTGATGAGAAATGAGGTAGAGGGGTTGGAGGATGATGCTAGGGATCAGAGGGAGTAATGTGGGTTTGTGAAAATGGAGAGGATGCTCTGTTTGTTTTTTTCAAGAAATTTTTAGGGTGAGACAAAGTGTAGGGTTTGTTCTTGAAAAATATTATTTTTTTTCTTATGAAATGGGATGGATGAATGATGGGTAGATAGTGGATATGAAGTGGATGGAGGGCTTGGAGTGCTTTCTTGACTTGGCCTTTGCACAAGTTTCCTCTTTTAACTATTATCCCCATTCCTCGAAATCATCACCCTTCATATTTTGGTTTTTCCACATTGCATGAGTGAAGGAGTGAGCTGCAATTAACTAGTTGAAGGCGGTTGAGATTGTTGTTACATCCTTAGCTTATAAAACCTCATCTCTCATGCATTGAAAACAAATTTCTAACTATACTATTCTCAAGAGAAGAGGTCAAGAAAATTGCATACATGTACCTACCTGATGGTTGTTGGCGAGAAATGCATGTTGCTTCTTAGTTGATGATTGATCCATGGTCCTCTAGAGGTGATAATTTTCTTTGTTTTTTTCTGCACAGTTCTTCATAGCTCTACGATTCTAAACCTTTGTCTTCTAGTTACCATGAGCAAGCTATCTTAGTCAAATTTGGCCTTCTTGGGTGATGGATTTGTCCATGGGTGACTTTCACCTTCCATATACCTTATTCCACCATTAGACACCTTTCCCACACTTCATTATACCTTTCCTACAATCTCCTGAGCTTTCGACTTATTTCCTGTAGTAAAACAGGGCACCATGTAGTAGAACTAGGACATCATGTAGTAGTACTATAAGAAAGGGAATATTTTCCTTGTTTTGTCCATATATCCCAAACGGTAGAATGGATTGACCTGAAATTTTCTGAGCATGTTTCCATCATCCTTATGCACCTCCCCATAAAACAGAATTAGCCAATGGATGCACAAATCTTGAGAAATAATTAAAATGATTGAAGTTGATGGAGGTTGATTTCTTGGAAACCATGCACTCGAATTTTCTAAAATTGCTTGGGCATCTTACCATCATCCATATGCATCTCCCCATGAAAAAACATTTTAAATGGATGCACAAATGCCAAGATAAATAAAAAATGTTTGTAGGTGATGGAGGCTGATTTCTCGAAAATTGTGCACTATAATTTGTCGAAATCACTTGAGCATGTTACCATTGTCCCTATGCATCTCCACCTGAAACAACTTGGCAAATGGATGCATGGTTTTTAAGATATGACAAAAATATTGTTTTGCTCTATATGTTTCTCTTTCTTGTAGTAAAACAAAGCATTCGTATAATATTCAGGACAAGAAGGAAAATGAGTGGTAAAAACTTGAGAATGATGAGTGGATGGTGAAAATAGACGAGGGTGATGGATTTTTATGGCCTTGGTCCTTTTGGAGCATCTCAGAAAAGGAGGAGAAAGTCCAAGTTTGACTTTTTTTTACTAGAATTTTGACCAAATTTTCTTTTCTTTGGTGGTAACTTATTTTTGTTTTTTACAGATGTTGGAGAGCACCTACATTCATTAGAGAGATACATGGAGCGAATATGTTTTTCTTTTGTCTTTCTTTTTTTTTTTTTTTCTTTTTTTCTTCAAATGAGGTTTTCACCTAAGATCTGTTATTTTTCTCTCTTTTTTTCTTTTTTCCCAACCCATTGACCACCTCATGGAATTTTTCAATCAATGAGCCAATCTTAGGCACCTAAAAGAATGTTTTCACTTGAGATTTTTATTTTTTTCTCTTATTTTTCATTTTTTTTTATTTCTTTTCCTATCCTACTCAACTTGAAAAAACAAAATCATTTTGAAGTGTAGGAATACTTCCAATGAATCCAACTGCACATCAAGATGACAAATAAACTAATATGTAGGCTTGAAATGTATTCTTTGACATGTACATGGATGTAAGGCACCGAATTCTTTGAATTTGATAATATCAACCATAGTTGAAGAATAAAGTATTTTTGCAAGTTAGTGACTATATGGAACCATATTTCAATATAGTTGTGATGTCCCTGGTCAACTTGCTCTGTTAGATCATCTTGGATGTCTTCTTCTTCCATGAAATTCAAATATTCCTCTTTTTGTTGATTATTCTCTTGAATACATGGAGGATTTGATGGTAACCATGAGAGAGCTTTCTCAATCTATAATTTTGATGTCCACTCTTCATCAAATTCATCCCATGATCCTTTGGTATTCTCATTTGAATCTTCTTCTTCTAGATGTAATCTTTCAATGATATCAAGAGAAACTCTATTTTGTAATGCACTTCCTGAGTTTAGATTAATACCATTGAGATCAAGAGAAGAATTTGGAAGTGTTTTACCTCAACATTGTAAGCGGCCTGAGCTATTTCATTGTGTGGGTTTGGAGATGGTGGTACAGGTAGCTGAGTGGGAGTAGATATTTGAGATGGATGTGGTTGGGGTTGTGGTTGTGGTGATGTTGGATGGTAGGGACAACATGGAGTTGGTTATGGAGGATATTGAAGAAAATATTGAGGATATTGTGGATGTCTCCCATAAGTTCCTTGCCAACATTGTTCCCAAGATTGGTTTTGGGGTTGAGACGGCCAATGTTACCAAGGAAAATGTGTGTTCCAATTACTTTGAGGTGGATATTGATAACCTTAAAATTTTGAATTAGGCTCTTCCATCATACTAAGTTGACTAGGCTGCCATGGTCCACTTGGAGCTACATAACATAATTGCATTGGCATTCGACTTGTTCCATTGTCCTCTTGGTAAACTTCTTTCAACCTTGGTAATGAGAGGCAACATTTAACATCATGTGATTCTGCATGGACAACATAAATATCAACATCTTCTTTTTTCTCATTTTGTATTCTTAACATTTCTAATTGTTTGGTTAGATTGCTTAGAATTTTTGTTTTAAAGTCATCAAACAAATTTCCAAGTTTAGCTTGACTTACCGATCTTGATGTTGATTTACTTACTCTTGTCCTTCCTCTTGATATGTATTTGAATGTTTCACAAATTTCTTCAAATGATAATTGGTATACATCACCTCTAGTCATGAGATCAAGGAGATCAATCCATTCATCCCTAATTGCTCTAAGTAACAAGGTTTTTAGTGTGTCATATCCTAAATGATGAAGTGTTTTCCCTCTTAACACTATACATGAACCTCTCTATTAGATCCTCAAGGCTCTCATATTCGTTTTGAGTCATTCTAAAAAAAAATTCTTTAAGATCATGATATTTATATTTTTCTAGAAATATGTTTTTTATATCATTCCATGATCTTATTGAAATAGTCCCTAAACTCATGAACCATATAAGAGCTCTATCCTTCAATGTTGTCAGAAATAATCTCAATTTTTTATTTTTTAATAAGTAACCATAAGATCTACAATGGATTTCAAATTCAAAGAGAAAGGTTTCTGGATCCTCTGACCTTAGACCATGAAATTTTGGAAGAAATGTGGAGGGATGCTCTTCAATTGCACAGTGTCATCAGTATCTTGAATGGGAAATCTGAGAGGATATTCTTCATTGTCATCATCTCCATCCATTTCATATGCATTTGTTGTCATCTCTTCTTCTTCTACCTGGAAAAGTGGATGGTGATGTGTCTCTTACTACACCACGTGATCAAATGGGGGTTGGGTTTGGTGTTGGAGAATTTTTTTTTTTTTTTATGATTGAATGAAAATACTAATGCAATGCACTTTTCTTTTTTGGAAATGAAATATGTCTAATGCAAATATTTTTTATTTTTTGCAAAAATTAAAAAGAAATGAATCAACTAGGGAAGAAACAATGCATACTTTGACACCTCTCCGACAATAGCGCCAAAAAGTGATGAGCCTCAGTATTGCAACAAGAATGTTGCAACTGTCAAGGCTACCAACTTTAATTATCAACTGGGGTTCATACAAAATTAAGAGGTATCAGAACTATATTTGTAGCATACAATGTTTCATTCCTTCATTGTCATGATGTAATGGAGTGCATGTAATGAAATCAAATCCTAAATTAATTGCAGAAAATGAAATGCTTAAAATGGAAACATTAACCTATTGCAAGAAATAAAGTACAAGGAAAGAAATATATTCTAATTGCAGAAAGTAAATATCATGAACTGGATGTCAACCATTACATTTCAAATATTTTATATCCATTAATAGAGTTCATTGGATGTGGAAATCAAGAAAATCATCATTGTATTATCCAATTCATAAATTTGTTCATTAACCCAATTCACTGAAATGTTTTGCATGGGTATAGAGGCAAGTTCTAAGTTGTATTTAGTATTCCCCAATCATTGATTTAGAGCCTAGGGCTCTTGATTCAACCCTAAGGGAAAATAACCAAGCTTCTTGAGTGAATTTGGGCAAGTATATGCATGTTGGAAGGCTACTACAGGGTGTCGTGTAGTAGTATTACATGAAACAACAAATTTGCTATAGGGAGTTATAATCCACCAAATGACAAACCAAATCAAATCCAAATTGAATGGTACAAATTTTTTATGATTTTTTAGGTATTCATTCCAAGTGGAATCACTCAAAAATACCTCTGTTAACCCATGCTGAAAAATGGAAAACAATTACTAGTCTAAAATCTAGAAATTCAAGAACTAGTGAGCTAGTAAATCTATCAAATGCCTAACATAATCAAGTGCAAATGCAATGGGGTAATTTTTGTTATTAACTAGATTTCTTTTTTATCTAATTCAAGTGGAATCAACCTGATTGAAGTTCATTAGCATGCTCTAAAAATAGCATAAATTTATTGTTATTTGCCACAAAGGAGTTCCAGAAATCTAGATTTGGGAATAAGAAAACTAATCCAAGTAGCTCAATGATTACTATGACCTTCAAAAGATTTTCCAAGGATGAAATGATGCTTTTGATCTTGAAAAATAATTTACATCAACCACTTAACCCAATACAACAAGAAATCATTAATAATAAATGCAAAAATAGAAAGAAACAATAACAAGAAATGCATGTGATTAAGACGTGAACAGGAAAAAAGAAAAAAAAGAAGAAGTAAATGATACAAAAGGGCTTTGAGGCTCCTGGGATGGCCAAGCCCAAGGAAAATCAGAGTCCTATGAAGGAGACCAAGATTTAGAAGCTGAACATGGCACCAATCTTCATTATTTCCATCAATACAATTACATCCCTATAAGAAATGAAAATGGAGCTGCAAAAATACGAGTTCTCTCCACAAGAAGACTAATAAAAATCCACTACAAGAAAATTTGAATTTTGTACTTATACAAAATAATTAGGAATCATTCCCCATGAAATGTGGAAGATTTTCCCACCAAAATCCCTTGATTAGTGGATCTGGTTCCCAATACTAGGAATCTGCATTAAATGGCAAAGAACAGATTCCTAGATTTTCTCAGTCATTGGAGCTCCACAATTTGTGCCATAATTCCATAATATCTTGTTGCTTTATTATTTAATATTGATCCTCTTGTAGTACGGAGCATGTCCCTATATTATCTCCTCCTCCAAATCTCCATAATCTACCCAATATTCTCACAATCTTCCATAAAAATAAATAATATTGGGCACAAATATGCAATTATCCATAAACCTTCCTAATGAACATATTAAAGTTAAAAATACATTATCTAATGCAAAAAGAGAGGTTTAATGTGTTGAAGGATGGTCAGATGGGCCTTAATTTATGTTTAATTTAGAAGCATGAGCCTTAATTTATGTTTAATTTAGAGGCCCATCACATAGTGTCACTAGGGAAAGTTTAACTAGCACAAAGCCTCAAGGTTTTCCTTAAGTTGAAGGGCCCCTGTGTGAATTGGCATCGATGAAAATGATCTACAAACACTAGCGATGGGGCATTTAGTTACCCTAACTCCCTCTCCGTGCATTAGAACCATTGGATCCCTTCGTAATCGAACAACTGTTCTAATGCCAGATCGTGGATTGGCAGTGCGCCACCATAGTGCTAGGTTTTTAATGGGCAGGTTCGAGAAGAATCCAGGCGTAACATCTATAACCTGAAGTAATATTTATAGAACCATCGAACTACAAGATTCATAAAATATATGATAACTATAAGTTGAACGAGCTACATGATTGGGGCTAGGTCCAATTGTAACTTTAGACTACTGCATTAGTTGTAATTCACTATAGCATCGATGTATGCATAACTAAAATTTCAACTTGTCAAGAGCGGAAAAACATCTTAAGAGTTAATCCTGATTATACATATAAACAAATGTGCAGTGAAAGGGTAGTGTTATAAATAAATAAAAATTACTCATAGTCGAAAGGTTGTGGATGCTCTTGGATTGGTGCATTGTGTTGAGCTTGGGGCTCAAGTTATTTGACTTATATGTTGTTGTTTTGTTGGGATGCATGGTCTAAGCTGAAATGCTTAAAAAATAAAAATTACTCATTATTTGCTTAGTATACATATATACATGGAATAGAAATGACATAACTTGAAAAAAAGTAAAATCAACCTTGTTTTATGTATCAATTAGTTTATTTTACTGGTAATGTCTAGAATGAATGTTACAATGGTATCTTAAGTCCTTTTCATATATAAATATTTGGAAAAAATCCCAATAAAGTTAAATTTTGGTGAGGTATGTGTGGCATCATTATCTTTTCTCAAAAAAATTACACATCAAATTTTGTATAGTGAATTGGAGTTGAAACTAGCACTTGAGAAAAGGACTTTGACATTGCAGCAAACACTAAATTTGTTGAAGAAGAAAGGGATAGATATTTAAGTAATTCTTCAATCACCTTCCAACACATGCATTATTACACAATGCAAAAAAATTATATTCAATTGAGTGTGATTATTCAAAGGAAACGAGTGCTATAAAAATACAAAAGTATGATAACTTTGGGTTTTATTAAGGTATGAAAGCTCATAATTCACTAAAATACATGAAGGTTAAAGATTTTATGGTAATTGAAAAAGGGAAAATCAAGGATAAATGTAGGACTTTCTATGGGTTTGTTTTCCATAATCTATGATTCATAGAGCGAACCACTATAATTTTGTATAAGGAATCATCCATGTCCCAAATTTAACATATGAAAATTAAGACACATTATATTTATGATAATTAAAATAACTCTTTTGAGCACATTTTTTATAATAACTATAACTTTTATTGTTTGAAGACGTATTTTTCCATATCATTACACAATCACTTTAAGACTTTTCTATTCTTAGTCTTTTCCTTTGGCTTAAGCATTATAGTAAGTGTGCTTATTGCTTTTTTTTATTTAATTATCGTTTGCGAGAAGTCTTTCCCGAAAACAAGGATTATATTTTTGGTGGTAGGTCCATCATTCTCGTGGGAAACTTTGGCCAGTTGTTACAAATCTTTTTATGTAGATAAAATAGTTGGGAAAGTTTTGTGGGAAAGCTTCAACGTTATTGTGGCTTTAGACAAAATTTATAGGCAATAAGGAGACAATCCTATATAGACATATTTTCACAATCTTTTAACTAATATTAGAAATGCATATCCTTTTCTTGTTGATTGATATGTTTTTATGGCGTGTGTTGATAATTGTTTGGATAGACATGAAAGGAATTTGTTTGATTCTTTTGTTTACTTCTTTGTGACGAATAATCTCTTGAATTTGCACAATATAAAAATGCTTGAATCCTTAAATTCTCCTTTTGCGAGATGTGTTACAGAATGCAGTAGGAGACTAGAAATAGGTGATAGTGAGGATGATGTGTTGGAGCGTGAACTATTGTTATGTCGTGGAGAGTGTGTGATGCTAATGTGTAATTTGTGGGTTGAAGTTGGCCCGGTTAATGGTGCACTTGGTGTTGGACACTTAATCCTAAATGGGTTAGTGTGGAAGCTGAATGGACAAAGCAGTCCAAGGGACCTTGGGATGTGAATCCCAACGATCACCAAATGTACTATAAATGTATATCAAATTGTTAATAAAATTGAATTGCATGCTTTATCTTTCATATTCTCTCGCGTTCACCATCTCTGTTTAACATGGTATCAGAGCCATGATGTGTGGCATGTTTTCTTCCTAAAACATTGAAGCTCAGCGCATCAGACTGCATGCATTGCTGTGAGAATGGCATGATTGAGTGTGAAATGTCGAAATTTTTATGACTTGAGCTGTTTGGTTAACGCCCAACCTATACAGCCTCCTCAGCCTATATTCGATTGAACGTTACCTGAGTACTCCTGCAGGTCCAGCGTTTCCATTATGAAATCCTGCACATCTGTCCATACTGAGGTCTGACATGATATCAGAGCAGAGATATGCCAACAGCTCCAGGTTTGCGTTATGGTTCGATTTTGAAACGGTATGCGTAACGCCGCCCATGCGTTTGTGTTTAAATTGAATTTAAAACTGCGTTAAAACGACTTTCTTATTGTTTTTAACGCTGTCCAATAGTATCAATCTATAGTATCAAAGTTTGGCTTATTGAATGGTGTACCATGGATTCCACGGCTCCTTCAATCTGGAATATTAATACTGTTAAACTGTTGTTTTATTGAGTGGTATCAGAGGTCCCTCTATACTCCCTACCTGCTTCCTTTTTGTACCCAATTGGGAGCACAACTGTGTTATGGTTGGTTACACATTAATACACACCCTACTCTCTGCAGGCTGGGGCGCTCTCCCTTGTGTGACCAGGGGATAAGAGATCCCTCCCATTCTTGCTCTTCCTGGTTCATAACCTGTAAGCGTTTTGCAATCAAACTATAAGGTTTAGGGAAATTCAAAGCTTTGTTTTGTCAAGGCTGTTGCTTCAGATAGACAGAGGGTGTAACCAGGATAAGGCTAATCTTCTGAGTAGAGCTAGTCCAGTCAGTTGAAACTTGAAACTGACTCTATTATGTTAATATAAAACTTCACTTCACTCATTTACATGGATGATGGGAGCCAGCTTCAGGTACTCACACGGCATTTCAGAGCTTATCAACTCATTTGGATAGTTCAATGGTGGATTGAAATTAGCCTTGGTAAATTAATCTGGTCATGTATCTGTTGCTGCGATTTGGATCGACACAGTGGTATGTATAGATTGTTGATGGTACGGAGAAATGTTAAAGAGCCAAAGGTTGATAGTGAGCTTATCTATGCATATGCTAAGATTGACTTTGATGGCCCTACTGTTGGAGAGATAGCTGCTGGAGCAGAGTTGTTTGAGGAAGCCTTTGCGATTTTCAAAAAAAATCAACTTGAATGTGCAGGCAGTGAATGTGCTTTTGGATAACATCTGAAGCATTGATGAAGCTTTGCAGATCATTGTATTCTTGATTAATCATTGACTGGCCATACAATTGACGAATACTTCAATATGATCTATGCTCTGTACTCAACCTTTGAGCAAAGTCCTCATGCAAGACGTGAGAAACAGACTGTTTTGACATTGATCTGGAATTTGCCTGATTTATGAATGATTCTTAATATTTTATTGTACAGATCAAATGACAATTATGAAGATGATTTTATAATTCAAACGATGGAATTCTTTTGGATTTATATATATAAAGAAGAAAAGGTTCTCATATTGTATACAGAATCGATAAGGCTCATTAAAGGGCAATCGCTCTGGTTTGCTACAGATGTTAACCTACGAGTGCAACTCGCCGGCCATGAACTTTATAGCAGGTGTCGCTGGACGTTTCTTCCTCGGATGCTAAAGCGTGTATTGCTGGACATTTCTTCCGTGGGTGGTTTTCCTAAAACACGGTGTACTTAGTCGGCAAGTTTACGAACTCCAATTTCCATGATCTCAGCTTTTCAAACTATTTTGACATTTGATCTGAAATAAGTGGAAGTGAAAAAGGTTTCCTGCACTACATATATATAGATATATGCATAAAGCTCAAATTAAGCCAAGATCTAACTGAGTTACTCAGACTTTCAAAGGCTCAAGACCAGAGGCAAAACTTATTTGTTGTAGCTGTGTCCACAATAGAAAATGTAGTTGAGGGATTTCTTGGCTATTGTGGCTTAATCCCAAGGCAGAATTCATTGGTCAGCGATGCTATTGAATCATTTATTCGTGTTGATGATGCTACACAGTTCCTTGATGTGATAAGGGCGGCTGAGATAGCTGGCGTGTATCATGACTTAGTCAAATCACTCTAGAACAATGATTGTGAAGAAGATGAACCTTCAAGTAGTCTGCGACAAGTGAACGACGGTTTAAAGAATCATTGGGAAGCAATTTGTTGATTTGAAGATACAGAAAGCCGACCCTAGCCAACTACAACATCGTCTCCACAACAGTTTGATCTCTGCTTCAACACTTCCGGTGTTCTAAGTCGCATTAGAGCCTTCATTTTCAACTCTGGTTGAAAATTGAATGTTTGTAGTGTCCGGAATGATAGTGTTTATCAGATCCTGGCCTTTCATTGCCTAGAAAGATAAAAAGACAAGATAATCTCCAAAGCCACCGCTATAATCATGGAACTCAGAAATGGGCGATTCCTATGCCAGACAATATTCAGTCACTGCTCTGCAAAAAAAAATCTTAGTTGGCAGCTAGAAATATATATGTATGGCTGAAGCGTACAAAGAAGAAACACAAGTTTTCAATTTATTGCTGATAAGGAACTCCATAAGCTAGAATTTCCTTTCATTGATATTGTATTCACAAACTGCCTCTGCCCTCACCAAATCCAACAAGAAGAAAAGTTTTACTGGTAAACTTTAAAGTATATAAGAACTGTCATTCTCAGATTTTTCTTGCACTAAACGACAACAAAAACTGCCCTTGCATGGTGCATGGTATATGAAGGTATATTGAGAGCCTACATACTTGAAGATTTTTGAAGACAAAGTGGTATACCAATCAATTTTTTGCAGTGATATTATTGTGAAATGGATAGAATGGGTGTTGTATTAGAATTATTGAATACTCTAATACACTCTACCATGGACAATATAATTATGATTGATAAAGCCATTGTTGCAGACATTCAAATTTGTTTGAAAAATGTACAAGAAAACATTGAATTTTTGCATTTGGAATCTCAGCTTCAGCAAGAAGAATTAAAACAGAGAAGTCATTCTGAACCTGTTTTTGTTCAGAACATTGAGACAA